>JARKHS020034194.1:0-10654 GCA_030143305.2 Amblyomma americanum
ATCGCTGAACCGAGCACCGCCATTTTGGTAGTTTTTTTGTGAATTCTAGCGCTTTTCTTTGCTATCGGAAGCGTGCTCGAGGCATGGCTAGCTTTTGATTGGGGGTGTCGCGGCGGTTTTAGAGTTTCCTGCGTCTGAAATCGGGGGGCTACGATTGGACCAAGCGAGCGCTCCTCGAGCAGGTGGGGGATTGGGCGGCTGCTAATTGTTGCTGCGCGTGCTGACACAATGGTCTCCGCCGGCTGCCCCCTGAGTGTCATCTGCTCCAGCTTCTTGCTCTCCTCCTTTGTGTGATGTGTTCACCTTTCGCCATTTTTGCGATCGCAGTCTTTACTGTCTGCCGCCGAGCCCTTTGAACAGTTCCGTGCAGCTCGTCGATCGTAGAGTGGTCAGTCACGATGCCAAGAATGAAATTCTAGAAGTCACGCGTTCAGTGCACGGAAGCGTTCTACGAGGTCCGTATGCATGGTGAGCGCGCCGCCGCCGATGGCATCGACATTTCCAGTGTCATAGGACCTGCTACAACGGTACAAGATGAATGCATCACCGCATTCAGCGACGTACCACATTCTGCTGCATTGGCACAAGAATGCGTGGTTTCAAGTGCGCCTGGTGACCCGAGCCCATCAACATCGGCGATCACAGCCTTCAGCTCCGGTTCCGCATCTCCTCCTAACGGCGAGAACGTGTCGTCCACCGTTCGCTTGAAAACACATTTCTTGACACCCGAGGTCATAGAAGCGGCGAAGGCATAACGTGCTGCCATCCAGGATCAACTTGGCGCCATGCCAGCCACACACAGAAAGTTTCAAGCCACGACGCCCAATCCCAGACCCGCCAGCGCTACAACTAAAGGTGGGAAATTTTGCCTTGTGCAAATGGATGTGCTAGGCGACCTGCTCTCCAGCACCTTGTGGGCTGAAAGAAGGCACCAAACTTCAACTGGCAACAAAATATGAGTTGATGTGCGGAATTATTATTTTTTTTTTGCCTTGTATGGCTGCTCATTCCAGCATCATCTCAGAAACCACTCATTGGATTTCCCTGTGGTTTTCTTTTTATCCTGTTCGTAAATAAATTTTTGAGGGCAAAGAAAGCCCATTTATTGAAGATACTGTGCTTGGAATTTGTAATAATTAATGTTTGCTTAATTAGTGAATGTCTAATTAGTAACTAAATTCAGTCCTGTGCTAAAATTTTTTAGCAAAGAAATTTAGAAGGGCCTTGTTGCTGCCTGAGGTACCTATCCAGGAATTACCATAATTAATTTCACAGTGCCAACACATTCTGAAAATTCTCCAGGCCTGTCCCAAAGGACCCACGTAAACCACCTCGATATACAGTCGACGACCGATTTTTCGGACCCTCTAGGGACCGCGAAAACTACTGAAAAAATCAGGCAGCCCGGAAAATCAAATTTCACCGAAAAAATTACGAACTTATTGCCAGTAAGCTGGAGGAAGGGGTCAGCTGTATTGCACACATTCTAAAGCTCCTCGTAACTAAATTTCGCCACACGGCACGTGCACATACGACGGGCGGCGACCGCTTTCACGAGCTTGGCCTGGCTGTGCTGCCCTTGGCATGTCGCCAATGAACACAAGGATTGGGACACAGTCTAGACGGGAGAGCGAACACGCCGTTGCGAGAACTGTTCTGCGCGGGTATCTCAAGAAATAAAAAATTTGCGGTGGGTTAGCTCTGGTTAAACCTGGAGTGACGCGATAGCTACAGCTGGCTCAGTGGAACTTGGTCACATGACCAACAACGTGACGAACAATGTGGTCAGCCACGGCGCCGCGCCGCCGGCAGCTGCTTCGCACCACATGACCAACCACATGACAGCATGGCGGCGCCGCCACGCTGAAGGCCCGAAATGCTACCGTTATGTAGCTATCGCTACAAAAGCTTGGTGCTCAAGGGTAGCCTCCCCACTTAAAGGTCAAGTGAAAGCGGTTGCTTTTGGCAGTGAAAATTTATTTTTATTATTACTTCCTAGGAGTGTGAAGCGGCAAAGCCAGCCTTGGGGAGAAAAAGCACAGGCCTATCGGCTTGCATAAGCCCAACTGGCGTGCAATGCTGTGATTTGACGCATTGTGCGCTTAAAAATGAGCCCGATTCGCACCCCTCATAGCCACCAAGAGTGCATTAACCGAGTTTTTAAATATTTCCTGACCATTTCTGGCTGTGGTTTTTTTTAAATGTGATAGAAATATCCAGGTTGCTTAAAACAATCAAAGACACAAATCTGATTTTTTAAATAAAAATTGGCATTTTTTTACTCTCACCTCCACCTAAAGAGAAAAATTATGCATCAGCAAAGTAAAAGGTTTGAGAAAAGTTTCACCTGGTCAGGGTGGATCATGCCAAAACGAAAATATTCTTACCGCCAACCAAAGAAGAAAAAAAAAAAGGTAATCGTAACGCCGACAACCTACACACGCTGCCTGTGCTATATTTTCAATAAGCACTTCTCTTGTCCTTTGGTTCCCACAGTCAACAAGACCCCTGCAGAACAGCCAAACATTTTTTTTCCTCATTTTGCAATCAACATCTATGTGTTTATGTTTAGCATTAGGGTGTTAGCGCTGAAAAATGTTAAATGCACAGCATGCAAAAGCTGCTCAAGTTCTGGAATAAACCACAGAGTTTTTACACATGCATATCAGTTCTTTAGAGAGGGGATTTCATTTCTCTCCACAAGAATGAAGAGGTCCTTTCCAGTACCACTAACCTTCAGAATAATTCAGAAATATTCAAGTAGCTGAATGCTACTCCTTTCAAAGCTGATCTGAATACTGCATTATTCTATTCAAAATTTCAAAGTTTCAACATTTGCACAACCTATTTCTTCAGCTTAAATCTCTGCCACACTCCCACAGCTCCAGCACGAATGCTATTATCCACAGTAAAAACACGAGCTTGATGCCTGCAACTATTGGTCCATTAACTCCCGTCCTAATCAATAAATCACTTGCTGAATGGTTCATAATAACCTACAACCTCTAATTGAACAGATGTAATGAAAAAGTAGCAGAAGCTCCTTTCAGTATGCTGTTCAACCTTCGAATAATGAACCGAGGAAGTTTTGTTACAAAAACCACTGCCGGCAGACAGAAGTCGATAATATCTGGCCTGCTTTGTTCACCCAAACAAGTACCTGTCACCATGGCTGAGAATATAACTTGAATGCATTTTCCCTCAAGTCTATCTTCATTTTTACTATTACAGAGTGGAATGCCCTACCTACGAGTGTGATACTGGCTGTAGCCTTTGGTAATGCACTGCATGATGAATCTTAGATATTATATTTGGTATATTCTACCAATTTAATTTGTTGTGTTTGTTTTTCTGATAACTACTTGCCGTTGTATTGATTTTGATGATTATATATTTGTGCCCTCCCTGCTTGGACCTAAGAAAGATTTGAGTATTGTTTAAATAAATAAATTAATACTTGAATTACCAAGGACGTACATGCTTAATTCCTCTTCAACTTACTTTTAACAAGGCACCTAACAAGCACCAAGTAGCAACAAAAATGGAGGAACTTCTGTTGCTTCATTAAGCAGCGCCAACAGCAGTAAGCAGCAGAATGTGGCTTAAGAATGTGGGTCCAGAAAACGGAACAAGTTGCCAACGGACCACTTGACGAGCGGCATGGTGCCACTCAATTTGGCATTCAAACAGGCAAGCTAGTCATATGGAGCACAATTCAGTGTGGCGAATTCACATGGTGAGTGGTCTCTCAAGCTACAATTCAGTATGCTCCAGGAATGAACTTTAAGCAACAATTCTCTTTGCATGGCTGTTTTCTAAGCAGCAAGCCATTACATGCGATCTGATAGCACACATACTGACAGCTGAAGAAAGCCAAGCCACATCAGTTACCAAACAGGACTAGCAGTGAGGTCACATGTTGCCCATTGTCACACCTGTTGTTCATGAGGATGTTGGAACACTTGATGTCCCGGTGCAGGAAGTTCCGGCGGTGGCAATAGCTGAGCCCATCCAGTAGCTGACGCATGAAGGAGGCCACGTGGTGCTCATTGAAGTCCACCAGGCCAGACTCCAGCAGGCCCATCAGGTCATGGTCCATGTACTCAAACACCAGGTAGAATGCTCCTGCAGCCACATAGATACCAAGGTATCCTTTGTAGCAAACGACAAAGCCATCTGCCACATTACAGCACAAACTTTCACTCCACGGCAAACGTGATGCTTGTGGACAGAAGAAGGGATGCAACACACATCTGTGCACAATGAAATGCGCAGTGCGACCCTATTCAAGTACCTGATTTGGCAGGCATCTCATTTTTCTACACTGGTGACAAGATGAAAAAAATCTTTTGTGCCTTCTTATTGCACTAAAGAAGTACAGTAGAAACTCGATATGGCAAAAATAAATCTGGTAGAAATGTATCATCTGGGAAAATATACAACCCAATTCGCCCGTTTTAAAACATACAACTGCTGAATGAGACACAAAAGCATTTATTGATAGTTTTACTTATTAACCGTGCCAAAAAAGAAGAAAGAAAACAGTTCTAGTGCTTGCGGAATTGCGTTGCCTTTGGGAAACTTCACAACACCTCCGGTCTGTCCAAGGCAGTGGCAAAAGTAGCCGGGATCTTTTCCTCATAGTTTTCAGGTGCTTTGCCCCCTTGCAACAATGCACTTTGGGAAAGCCACCACGGCAGTTGACCCCAGACCCGGGCCCCTCTGTGAAAAGCATCGCTGCATATCCTAGATGCTTCGTCCAAAACTAGTAAAAATTTTTAACGAAGTAGCCGGGAAATCTGTTATCCAAAAACATATTACCGTATTTACATGATTGTAAGCCAACTCGAATGCAAGTCAACCCTCCCACATCCCATTTCTGAAAAAAAAAAAGGAAAAAAATACTTGGAGGTTGTTCACACTTGGTTTTTAATAATAGTACTCGATAGCACTATCCTGTGGCCTCTGCTAATCGCCAGTCGCTATCGGCTGCCGCACGCCGGAGCGCCCGTGGGCACATTCCAAAACGAAAACGTATTAGTCACTGGAATACTCGTCCACACTTGCGCCATCGTCCTCACTAGCGCTGCCGTCGTGATCACTGCTGCGGTCCCACAGCACGTCGCTCTAATGTCGTCGTCCAGCGAAATCCCGCACTTCGCAAACAGCCACATCACGACATCGCGTGGAACAGCTGAAAATTTTCCTCGCTGCAGCTGCCACACCTGTATCCCCTGTTGCGAACGTCTAACTTGAGGCCCGGCGCAAGGGTGTTCAATCCTTCGGCGTAAAAAATTGCAGCCATCTTGAATGTAGCCGTGAACGAGCGCCGGTCGCTTGCCGGACCTGGAGCACAAACGATGACTGACGAAGCACTACATTAAAAACTTGTGAAACGCGGCCGGCAGTAGTCAAATGCGTCAGAACCAAAGAGAAACTATGCATGAATGGCGTCGCTCTTCGTCAGCTATCGACACTCCCCTGCACCGCTGCCGTTCCGAGTGGGGGTGCTCCCTCGATTGGAACAGCGGCCCTTCCATCAACTATCAACACTCCCTTGAGCGCCGAGCGCGCATTTGAAAGTAAAAAAGAAAACTAGTTGGACGCTTGGACTTCCGATAGAACGCGATTGTGTTATCGGACCGCCGCCGCTTATCAGCAACCGCAGTCAGCAGCCACGTGTGGGGTGCCAGTTTGCTGTTTATCGATAGCCGCCATCGGCCGCCGCCCGCGTGCGTAGGGAGGGTACGCCAGTTCTGCGCGTTGACATAGCAGCTGCTCAAGGCCAGCACCAAGAGCAATGTGACGTAGCCGCATAGCAAAAAATTGGCGGTGGTTTAGCTTTGGTTAAACCTGGAGTGACGCAATAGCTACAGATGGCCGAGTGGAACTTGGTCACGTGACCAACCACGTATCAGCCACGGCGCCGCACCACATGGTCGCCACGCTGTAGGCTCTAAATGCTACTGTAATGTAGCTATCGCTGCAAAATTCAGCCACACTGTAGCATGCCCGATACCTCGTTTGTTTCCTCTTTACTTATAGTGCAGAACAGCGGCCCTTCCATCAACTATCAATGCTCCCTTGAGCGCCGAGCGCGCATTTGAAAGTAAAAAGAGGACTTGTTTGACGCTTGAGCTTCCCTTAGAACCCCTTAGAACGCGATTGTGCTGCCGCCACTTATCAGCAACCGCAGTTAGCAGCCAACTGTGGGGTGCCAGTGTGCTGTTCATCGATAGCCGTCATCAGCCGCCGCTCGTGCGCGCAGGGGGGGATGCCAGTTCTGCGCGCTGACATAGCAGCTGCTCAAGGCCAGCACCAAGAGCGATGCGATGGAGCCACGCTGCAAAAATGCAACCATGCTGTAGCATGCCTGATATCTCGTTTGTCTCGCCTTTACCTATAGTGCGATGTTTTCGTTTTGATTGTAAGTTGAGCCCCCCACTTCGGATTTTCAAATTTAAAAAAATAGGTAGACTTACAATCGTATAGATACGGTACATGGAAAAAAAAAATAGTGTTCCTCTATGGGACATTATTATTGCCCAAGATTTTGAGCGTATGAGCCAGGAACATATCAGCAAGGTTTTACTGTAATTACACAGAGCAACTTTTCCATGCAACACACCGAGGTCAAGTGGTCCCCACTGCTGCTTTTACTGCTTGTTAGTGCAAGTAAAAACCAAAGAAAAATTTTGTTAGTGTTTACTAATATACCGCTTCGCGGCTTGTGTTTCGGACTTTCTAGCTAGATGGTACCCCAGCCAGGCGCCTGCATTCAATTACCAATCTAATTTTCGTGTACTTAAGCTCAGCCAAATCGTAACCCTTCCCAACACTGCCAGTCAAAGTGAACTGGCCATAGTTACCATTACCAAGTGAACATAATTTGCATGACAATCATTTCACTTAGTATTTCAGGTTCTCATACACCGTGCTGGCTTTCTCATCAGCGTTGCAGACTTTTACAGTGGTACACTTTACCCAACAGTATACTGCTATGTATACTGTTATAGTGTGCACATATACATGCAAACAGCAAACATGGTTTCCTAGAACATATATGTACACATGGTGCCAGCACTTCACTGGCTGGTTGCTCACTTTCCTGGTAGTAACTAGCAGTTCCCCTGACTACAAGTCCGAAACCAAGAAGCACAACAAGCAGCAGCAAGCAATCGACCTCTGGCTGGTAGCACATCACAACTGTTCATTTGTTGCTCATAAAGTGTGCATGCGTGGTTGAAACTTACAGGGCCACAAGCTATCAAATGGACTCGGGCATCAGAGCTACATTTCACACCATCCAAATATACTAATGCAGACTTGAATAAAGTACTGCTAACAAATCTCACCTACACAAACAGTGCCTACCTTTGTCCTTCTTAAAGTCCAAGGCATCCTGCTTGTCGGTGACAATCTCCTTGAGGTTGACAATGCTTGGGTGATTGAGCTGACGCAAGATCTTGATCTCTCGCACAGCTGTGATGGGGAACCCTTCTTTCTCATTCTCCAACCGCACTTTCTTCAGTGCCACCAGCTCCCCTGCAAGTGGAACCACACCACAAATCAATCACACATCACAGGATGCACTGATGTACCAGCTCTGGTGTCTTGCACTACCTGGTGCACAAAGCTTAATGCCATACACATTTTTTTAGTCCCACTTAGAAATTTACTCAGTGTTGCTACCGCCATCTGTCTGACTGCATGCTCGCTACTCGAGTAATGATAACTGAAATTGGCCATGTGGAAGCAGTATATCCAGATGCACCATCGAGAAATTCGATGGCTATTGACTCAATGGGCACCGAGATTGCTAGTGTGACAGGGGTGTTAGTTATACCTGTACAGAAGAGGAGAACTATTGTTCGTTTCACTAAATCCTATCAAGCTGATACAATGAGAATTTCTTGGCACAGTGAGACAAGACAAAGCAGGCATTGCTAGCCATCAATGGCAAAAACTATGAGGAAAGTATTGCATAAGTGCCCACAAAAGTTTGCAACCTTCTCTACAGCAGCTATTTAAGAGGGGAAGAGGGGATCGAAGGTGACCTTTTCTATTTTTTCGAATTAGAGCGACAAAATTTGGCAGCAAAGAGTAAGATATGAAGTTTCACAATGACATCTTCGGTAGGTTTTGTTTTATCATTGGTTACAAGTTGTTCACATGTTGCTTGCTTGTGGAAAGCCTAGCATAACAAAATGGGCTACGGGTCTGTAAATGCTTTTGATATTTGCAAGTGAGGTGTAAATCAAGAGTTGTAATTTTAAAGAAATTTATCTGTTCTTTTTAAAGGACACAGTATACACCTTTTTATGTTTAGAATGTATCATGGTTCATTTACGATGAAATAAAAACATTGGAGCCTAAACGGTAAATCTGAGACTGTCTCGATGCAAACCAAACTTCAGCAATTACAACAAAACAAGCGGGATAAAAATCCATGCACCCATTGCTGTGCTATGCTTTCCATGAGCAAGATGATAAGCTCAAAACAAACTTTCGAGAAAACAAGCCTGAAAGTTCTAAACTAGCACACATTGTCTATGTGTAGATGCCGACAGATATGTTTACTTGGCAGCGCTTAGAATTTGTTTTTGGGTGGAACATTTCAGTACAACATAGAGTGTTGTAGATGCCAATAAACATACTTATTTTGCAATCTGACCCCACCTACTTCCCCCTTAAATGGACACCGCGATAATTTCCTCAGTACCGATTAATATCATTAGATGGATCCATCATGAGTTCCAGGGACCTGCGCGAAAAGAATTATTGAAATCGGAGCATTTAAATGAAAGTTATCCACTTTAAAAATTAAAAAGATTAGAAGAAAATGCGTCTCACTCACTCAGTACTGACATTGGGCTCTACCAATCAGAACTGTGTC
Source organism: Amblyomma americanum (assembly GCA_030143305.2). NCBI lineage: Eukaryota > Metazoa > Arthropoda > Arachnida > Ixodida > Ixodidae > Amblyomma > Amblyomma americanum. The sequence goes on from JARKHS020034194.1 coordinate 8,897, forward strand.
TAGTGCACACCCAGGGGCAGCTTGCATGCAATTGTTGCTTTGTGGCGGCAGCCCACAGCCCCACAAGTAACAACAAAAGAATCCCCTCCAATGTTTCTTTGTTGGTAGGATTGGAGGCTGTGGACATGGACTGTCCCCACCCCCAACCTCGCCTCCAGTCTCTTGTCCCCCCTTTCTGTTCACATTTTAGGGCAAGGTGCCTGGACTGGCTTTCCTTTTGCTTTTTTTTGTTGCCTTGTTAGTGTGGTTTGAACCAAAGTTACAAGATAAAGTGCTCGCCTCCATGAAGGCATGAAGCGGAGTGGAAAGTGTCGTCCCTAGCGTTAATCTTATTAGTTTTCATTCGCTTTCACTGCTTCTTTCCAGTTTTTGTGACATGCGAAAAGCTTTCAGTATTCAGAGACATAATATCTTGGATCCATTTCGTAAGCATAAAGGGGCAATATTCAAATTGGATGCCCAACCAATCAGAAAGGCAGAGCCAAATCTGGATGCTACGTATTTCCACTGCCGAAAATGGCTACTGCGTCGCGACAACATAGGCTTGGAAAAGATTAAAATAATAAATATTACGAATTCGGCGATCTCTTTGGGCGTTCAGGCATCACAATGTCACTTACTCTGCATACAAAGAATAAAGACCTCATGCTTTTTCTACATTGCAGGGCCCCTTGGCCCCTTTAAGAGCAGCACTCAATTTAAAGCTATATGCCTATATATCTTCAGGGCCGGTGCCCAGCATGTTCGCGTTATCTAGTAGCAATCGGTTGGCGCCGCCGGCTACCACAAAATTGTCGGACCATGTCAAAGTGAACGATGCTAAACACAAGCTGCGCGAACGCCTCTGACCTTGTGCGTTTGTTGATGACGTCAAGACTGACGGAGGTATGATATGAAATTTCGACCCTTCCAAAAAAATCTGTTGAAACTTTTTTCCCGCGTAATGAACCCTCCCCCAAACTGATCTCAACTTTTCTGGAATAAAAGTGGGTTCATTACGCAAGTACGGTACCTTATTTTGCTTGAAAACCTGTTCCTAACTTTGACCTTTGTTTCGAGCCCCGCAACTCTATATAGTGCTGCCAGTATCGCAGATTTTCACAAAATTGATGAGTATAAATAGGATCGAAAACTACTCTGAATATCGGTACACGCAGAACCATGTCGTATGCTTCTTTGCGCTCACTTTGCTGAGACATTCAAGTGATGTCATAATTTATAAAAATATACCTTAGGAGTGCTGTTTACATGAATATTGTTATGGGTATAAACGCCAACGGCACGGCGTATGCTGACCAAGTGCCCTGTGCGGAAGAAGATGAGGCACGGGGAGCGCACGGAGGAGTGAGCGCGCAGGCAAGGATAAAGATTGGCGGCCGCCGGTGGGGTTCCTTCGGCTCTCCGACTCTGTGTGCTTTCCTGTGGGTGGGACCGCCGTCCCGTTGCAATATTTGCCCTCGAAGAAAATAGAAGAGTCACTAAATGTTACTCAGCAATTTTTCTGGTTCCGGCAATACAGAGAGCGCATGAGAACACAAAGTTGTAGTAGAATGCCTGCTGGATCATGACAGCACGGTTCTTACCAGGAACTGAGCCTATACAGTGAAAGCTCGTTAATTCGACCCCCGTTAATTTGGAAAATCGGATAATTCGACCTGCAAGCATGGTCCCTACAATTATACATAGGAGTATATGGAGCCAAACTCTCGTTAATTTGGACAAGTTTTACCGCGCATTGTTTAATTCGACTTAGTTCCA
>JARKHS020034195.1:0-115000 GCA_030143305.2 Amblyomma americanum
TGGAACAGCGGCCCTTCCATCAACTATCAACACTCCCTTGAGCGCCGAGCGCGCATTTGAAAGTAAAAAAGAAAACTAGTTGGACGCTTGGACTTCCGGTAGAACGCGATTGTGTTATCGGACCGCCGCCGCTTATCAGCAACTGCAGTCAGCAGCCACGTGTGGGGTGCCAGTTTGCTGTTTATCGATAGCCGCCATTGGCCGCCGCCCGCGTGCGTAGGGAGGGTACGCCAGTTCTGCGCGTTGACATAGCAGCTGCTCAAGGCCAGCACCAAGAGCAATGTGACGTAGCCGCATAGCAAAAAATTGGCGGTGGTTTAGCTTTGGTTAAACCTGGAGTGACGCAATAGCTACAGATGGCCGAGTGGAACTTGGTCACGTGACCAACCACGTATCAGCCACGGTGCCGCACCACATGGTCGCCACGCTGTAGGCTCTAAATGCTACTGTAATGTAGCTATCGCTACAAAATTCAACCACACTGTAGCATGCCCGATATCTCGTTTGTCTCCCCTTTACTTATAGTGCGGAACAGCGGCCCTTCCATCAACTATCAATGCTCCCTTGAGCACCGAGCGCGTATTTGAAAGTAAAAAGAGGACTTGTTTGACGCTTGAGCTTCCCTTAGAACCCATTAGAACGCGATTGCGTTATCGGGCTGCCGCCGCCTATCAGCAACCGCAGTCAGCAGCCAACTGTGGGGTGCCAGTGTGCTGTTCATCAATAGCCGTCATCAGCCGCCGCCCGTGCGTGCAGGGGGGATGCCAGTTCTGCACGCTGACATAGCAGCTGCTCAAGGCCAGCACCAAGAGCGATGCGACGGAGCCACGCTGCAAAAATGCAACCATGCTGTAGCATGCCTGATATCTCGTTTGTCTCGCCTTTACCTATAGTGTGATGTTTTCGTTTTGATTGTAAGTTGACCCCCTCACTTCGGATTTTTGAAATTTAAAAAATAGGTAGACTTACAATCGTATAGATATGGTACATGGAAAAAAAAAATAGTGTCCCACTATGGGACATTATTACTGCCCAAGATTTTGAGCGTATGAGCCAGGAACATATCAGCAAGGTTTTACTGTAATTACACAGAGCAACTTTTCCATGCAACACACCGGGATCAAGTGGTCCCCACTGCTGCTTTTACTGCTTGTTAGTGCAAGTAAAATGTAGTTAGTGTTTACTAATATACCGCTTCGCGGCTTGTGTTTCGGACTTTCTAGCTAGATGGTACCCCAGCCAGGCGCCTGCATTCAATTACCAATATAATTTTCATGTACTTAAGCTCAGCCAAATCGTAACCCTTCCCAACACTGCCAGTCAAAGTGAACTGGCCATAGTTACCATTACCAAGTGAACATAATTTGCATGATAATCATTTCACTTAGTATTCCAGGTTCTCATACACCGTGCTGCCTTTCTCATCAGCGTTGCAGACTTTTACAGTGGTACACTTTACCCAACAGTATACTGCTATGTATACTGTTATAGTGTGCACATATACATGCAAACAGCAAACATGGTTTCCTAGAACACATATGTACACATGGTGCCAGCACTTCACTGGCTGGTCACTCACTTTCCTGGTAATAACTAGCAGTCCCCCTGACTACAAGTCCGAAACCAAGAAGCACAACAAGCAGCAGCAAGCAATCGACCTCTGGCTGGTAGCACATCACAACTGTTCATTTATTGCTCATAAATTGTGCATGCGTGGTTGAAACTTACAGGGCCACAAGCTATCAAATGGACTCGGGCATCAGAGCTACATTTCCCACCATCCAAATACACTCATGCAGACTTGAATAAAGTACTGCTAACAAATCTCACCTACACAAACAGTGCCTACCTTTGTCCTTCTTAAAGTCCAAGGCATCCTGCTTGTCGGTGACAATCTCCTTGAGGTTGACAATGCTTGGGTGATTGAGCTGACGCAAGATCTTGATCTCCCGCACAGCTGTGATGGGGAACCCTTCTTTCTCATTCTCCAACCGCACTTTCTTCAGTGCCACCAGCTCCCCTGCAAGTGGAACCACACCACAAATCAATCACACATCACAGGATGCACTGATGTACCAGCTCTGGTGTCTTGCACTACCTGGTGCACAAAGCTTAATGCCACACATTTTTTTAGTCCCACTTAGAAATTTACTCAGTGTTGCTACCGCCATCTGTCTGACTGCATGCTCGCTACTCGAGTAATGATAACTGAAATTGGCCATGTGGAAGCAGTATATCCAGATGCACCATCGAGAAATTCGATGGCTATTGACTCAATGGGCACCGAGATTGCTAGTGTGACAGGGGTGTTAGTTATACCTGTACAGAAGAGGAGAACTATTGTTCGTTTCACTAAATCCTATCAAGCTGATACAATGAGAATTTCTTGGCACAGTGAGACAAGACAAAGCAGGCATTGCTAGCCATCAATGGCAAAAACTATGAGGAAAGTATTGCATAAGTGCCCACAAAAGTTTGCAACCTTCTCTACAGCAGCTATATAAGAGGGGAAGAGGGGATCGAAGGTGACCTTTTCTATTTTTTCGAATTAGAGTGACAAAATTTGGCAGCAAACAGTAAGATATAAAGTTTCACAATGACATCTTCGGTAGGTTTTGTTTTATCATTGGTTACAAGTTGTTCACATGTTGCTTGCTCGTGGAAAGCCTAGCACAACAAAATGGGCTACGGGTCTGTAAACGCTTTTGATATTTGCAAGTGAGGTGTAAATCAAGAGTTGTAATTTTAAAGAAATTTATCCGTTCTTTTTAAAGGACACAGTATACACCTTCTTTTTATGTTTATAATGTATCATGGTTCATTTAAGATGAAATAAAAACATTGGAGCCTAAACGGTAAATCTGAGACTGTCTCGATGCAAACCACACTTCAGCAATTACAACAAAACAAGCAGGATAAAAATCCATGCACCCATTGCTGTGCTATGCTTTCCATGAGCAAGATGATAAGCTCAAAACAAACTTTCGAGAAAACAAGCCTGAATGTTCTAAACTAGCACACATTGTCTATGTGTAGATGCCGACAGATATGTTTACTTGCAGCGCTTAGAATTTGTTTTTGGGTGGAACATTTCAGTACAACATAGAAAGAGTATTGTAGATGCCAATAAATGTACTTATTTTGCGATCTGACCCCACCTACTTCCCCCCTTAAATGGGCAACACGATAATTTCCTCAGTACCGATTAATATCATTAGATGGATCCATCACGAGTTCCAGAGACCTGCACGAAAAGAATTATTGAAATCGGAGCATTTAAATGAAAGTTATCCACTTTAAAAATTAAAAAGATCAGAAGAATACGCGTTTCACTCGCTCAGTACTGACATTGGGCTCTACCAATCAGAACTGTGTCTAGTGCACAGCCAGGGGCAGCTTGCATGCAATTTTTGCTTTGTGGCGGCAGCCCACAGCCCCACAATTAACAACAAAAGAAGCCCCCCCAATGTTTTTTTGTTGGTAGGATTGGAGGCTGTGGACATGGACTGTCCCCTCCCCCAACCTCGCCTCCAGTCTCTTGTCCAGCCTTTTTGTTCACATTTTAGGGCAAGGTGCCTGGACTGGCTTTCCTTTTACTTTTTTTTTTTGTTGCCTTGTTGGTGTGGTTTGAACCAAAGTTACAAGATAAAGTGCTCGCCTCCATGAAGGCACGAAGCGGAATGGAAAGTGTCGTCCCTAGCGTTAATCTTATTAGTTTTCATTCGCTTTCACTGCTTCTTTCTAGTTTTTGTGACATGCGAAAAGCTTTCAGTATTCAGAGACATAATATTTTTGATCCATTTCGTAAGCATAAAGGGACAATATTCAAATTGGATGCCCAACCAATCAGAAAGGCAGAGCCAAATCTGGATGCTACCTATTTCCACTGCCCAAAATGGCTACTGCACATAGGCTTGGAAAAGGTTAAAATAATAAATATTACGAATTCAGCGATCTCTTTGGGCGTTCAGGCGCCACAATGTCCCTTACTCTGCATACAAAGAAAAAAGACCACGCTTTTTCTACGTTGCAGGGCCCCTTTAAGAGCGGCACTCAATTTAAACCTATATGCCTATATATATATATACCTTCAGGGCCGGTGCCCAACATGTTCACGTTATCTAGCAGCAATCGGTCAGTGCCGCCGGCTACCACAAAATTGTCGGATCATGTCAAAGTGAACGATGCTAAACACCAGCGGCACGAACGCCTCTGACCGTGTGCGTTTAATGATGACGTCAAGACGGACGGAGGTATGATATGAAATTTCGACCCTTCCAAAAAAATCGGTTGAAACTTTTTTCCTGTGTAATGAACCCTCCCCCAAACTGATGTCAAGTTTTCCGGAAAAAAGTGGGTTCATTACGCAAGTACGGTACCTTCTTTTGCTTGAAAACCTGTTCCTAACTTTGACCTTTGTTTCGAGCCCCACTACTCTATATAGTGCTGCTGGTATTGCAGATTTTCACAAAATTGATGAGTATAAATAGGATCGAAAACTACTCTGAATAGGATCGATACACACAGAACCATGTCATTTGCTTCTTTGCGCTCACTTTGCTGAAACATTCAGGTGATGTAATAGTTTATAAAAATATACCTTAGGAGTGCCGTTAACATGAATATTGTTAGAGGCATAAATGCCCAGGGGACGGCGTATGCCGACCAAGTGCCCTGCGCGGATAAACATGAGGCGCGGGGAGCGCACGCAGACAAGGATAAAGATTGGGGGCCACTGGTGGGGTTCCTTCGGCTCTCCGACTCTGTGTGCTTTCCTGTGGGCGGGACTGTCGTCCCGTTGCAATATTTGCCCCCGAACAAAATAAAAGAGTCACTAAATCACTAAATACTACTCAGCAATTTTTCTGGTTCCGGCAATACAGAGAGCGCATGAGAACACAAAGTTGTAGTAGAATGCCTGCTGGATCATGACAGCACGGTTCTTACCAGGAACTGAGCCTATACAGTGAAAGCTCGTTAATTCGACCCCCGTTAATTTGGAAAATCGGATAATTCGACCTGCAAGCATGGTCCCTACAATTATACATAGGAGTATATGGAGCCAAACTCTCGTTAATTTGGACAAGTTTTACCGCGCATTGTTTAATTCGACCTAGTTCCACAGCCCACCAAGAGCGGCGCTAGTGTAAAGCTGAAAAAAAAAAAAAAATAATGCAGCGTAGGCCATCCGTAAGGTCGTCATCAGCAGTGCGAGAGAGGGCGAGGGAAGCAAGGTTAGCAGCGGCCGAAAAGCCTGGTGTCTTTGTTTGTGCTTCGTTGCCTTTTGCAGTCGTGTTTCAGTCATCGTGTTAACCCTATCTTCAGCATGTCTCGTTTTGGCGTGTGTCGTCGATGCCACGTGTTTCTTGCTGCTACAATCGTGGTTATTTAACCCTAAGGCGCCTTTCCTGGTTATTGCGTGCTTTGCTAGCGCGTTTACTGTGCTGCTTTCAAGTGCGTAGCGCTTTGAACATTCTGGCGCATGAATGGGCCAACACGCCTACAGCAGAAATTGCCAACTGCTTTCGGCACAGTGGTCTTGTGCAACAGAACTGCTGTGTAGGGGAACTGCCGACTGAAGCAGCTGACGCATTCGCAACCACAGAAGACGACAGCTGTTTCGACAACGTCTTGCCTTCTGCCATGCGGCTCGCTGATTACGTGTCCATCGATGATGGTGTCGCCACTACCGGTCAGCTGACCGAGGACGAAATCATTCAAGAAGTGACAGGCGCCGACAAAGACGATTGTGAGCACCAGCCCCAAACGCCGAAGCGCACAGTGAAAGAAGCCACAGAAGCCTTGTCCGTGCTGGAGGACTTCTGTGAACAAATTCCTGATGGTTCGTGTGCCGCAGAGCATCTTGCAGCTGTTGTAGCCACTCAAATTCGCCCGAAAAAGCAGACGACAATAACAAACTCCTTTGCAGAATAAAGGTATGTCATGCTGGGGCAAATTTCATGTTTTTTGTTGTTCATTCGATATTTCGACATTCGGATAATTCGACAATTTTTCATGGTCCCATCAGTGTCGAATTAACGAGCTTTTGCTGTATTTCTGAAAAGACGATTTGCCTAAACTAGGACCTATCTAAAAAAATATGAGGCACATTTCATTAAAGAAAACATCGCTGACCAAACTACCAACGTGCACATTTAAAATGCAAAGGGTTTTGTCCCTGGCTGCGCCTGTAATGATAAGCTTTATCACAGCAAGCATGCATGGTAATAAGGTACTTTATTATTCACGGAAAGAGGGGTCGGCGATACAACATCAATCAAATTTCACTCCATTACGATTCTTTTTGCATTTCGTAATAGTCTAATGCCCTCGCTGTGATTAGAATCAGTCAGCAACATGGACAGATAAGAATCAAATGAAATCGAGTGAGAATTGTGTCATAGAGGCCTTACATCCAATGCATATATTCCGTCCACTGTTTACAAAACAGTGCAACGATAAAAACAACCCTCATTGTTCTAGCTTCTATATACATGACTAGAAATTCATAGTCATATTTAAATAACAGGTGGTTAATAAAATTCAGTGCACGAAGCAACACATAAGGGCGCACCTTATAATGAGTTAACTCAAGTGACAGTGACTGGCAAACTTTTCTAGCTTGTTTCCTGCACAAGTGCAAAAGAAATTGCAGACGACTCCTGGATTGTGCTTACCTACAGTGCTAAACACAGCAAATTTCGTCTCTACTTTTGTCGTGTGTCAACCGCCTTTTGCTCCGCCTTCAAGCCGGCTGTTTTCAAACGCCGGAAAGCAATTTCTTTCGCATCTCTTATTTATTCCTTTACACCATCAAGAAACAAGAGCCTTGCTCACACGAGGTTGTCACCATCAAGAAACAAGTGGAAGCTTATTGTGAAAATTTTAAAACAAGCATTATTCCACCTATGCTGCCTACAAAAGGCGTCCTCAATAACACCGCCATACTGTATCACTGTATATACTCGCGTAGTGAACCCACATTTTTTCCAGAAAAGTTTAAATCAATTTGCGGGGAGGGTTCATTACACGGGAAAAAAAGTTCGAACAGATTTTTTTTCGGAGAGTCGAAATTTCATATCACTCGCGAGCGAGCTGCCTATCTGCCCATCTGTGAGCGAGTTAGAGACACACTAGAACCACGCTGCAACAAAATTTTCTTTCAACCAACCTTAATACAGAGGAAAATGAAACACCCTTTTCCATGCCTGCTAATGTCATCTAACTACCCAAGCTTTCTTATTCGGGGCATATGACTACACGCTAGTCGTGGCACCATAACTATGTCTCAGACGTTAGCACTCTGCACAAGTGAGTGGATTTGTCGGTCCTTTCCTTTCGTTGAGAACATACATTCCTGATCTGTCTCAGGGGACCATAACGCAGAAGGGGGCACTTACTCAAAATAGGGTAGCAATTTTACATTACCAAAGATTAAAGGGGCTTTGAAAGGGGCTCTAATAAGCTGCGGTATGCCTGGGATGTTAAATCGCGCTGCTTCGCGAATATTGTCCAGCAAGAATTTTTTTTAATGAGCTTTGTAGAAGCTGAATTATCTGTAGTCAAAATTTGAATTTCAGTGCCTTAGCACCTTTCCCTCTCCTCTCGTCACTTTTTGCATGCTGGAAGGCCGGCGGAGGACTTCTGGGGGCGGAGTTTCCTGACCCGCTGGAGCTACGAGACTTATTGGCCGTGGCAATGGTAGCTGCCTGACGTCTGAAAGAATCTAACCAATAGCCACCTCTCAACTTGTATACTCAGGTGCGAGCAATGGAGAAGGGTGCGAGCCTGAAAAAGCGGTCGAGAAGGGCTCGCCAACTGTCACGCGTGATTGTGGGTTCTCTGCTGCGTGTAGAAGTGTATTTGGCTCAGGTTTCCATGGCAACACAATGTAGTGATTAAGTGAGTTGATGTGCTCTCCTTGAAAGGCGTTTCAGAGCCCCTTTAAGAAAGGGGCACCACTATAAAGTAATGAAGCATCTCGCTGTCCTGCATGCTGTCATTACTAATCTATCAAGGCACTACTGTGCCGCTGCCGAATAAATACACTAAAACTCGGTAAGGTTTACTTGCTTAAGCAAAGTTCTACTTGGGATGTAGATGCGAGAAATTCCAGACTCGGCTTTCATTAAACCGCATATATTTGGTGGCCGCTTATGACATAGTGGTATACCGCGAACGTCTTGATTCGTGCATACCTATCATCGTGTATGAGGCTGAAGGGGGGGTCTCTAGTAAAGCAGCGATGAACTATGTCGCCCAGTGCAAGGAAACTTCACCTGTGCTCCTAATGCATAGATCATGGAACATGTCGATACCGGAGCAGAGCAGCGTCTATCCATGAACATGTCATTCATGCAGCGCACGTGCTTTGGAGAAAAATGCTACATTATAAATGATTAAGTTCATAAATTTTTAGAAATACTGGGTCATTTGCTTATTGACAGGCATTGGGTACTCACATTTTTTAGTTTACTGCTCGACAGAACATTTATTAAAATGGCATCAGGCAGCACGTACAAAACGCCCATCAACACCAGCCACTTCTGGTCTGGGACGGTGAAATGGCCACCAGGATTCAAGGACAATCCAAAAAATCACTTGATTCAAAATTTTCCCGCAGTCTGACAAACCTTGAATGAACAAGGTTGTACAAGTTCTTTCTATGACAGAAAAAGAAAAAAAAAAGTGACAAAGATGAAATAGAAAATTACCAGTGTCCTTGTCTTTGGCTTTGTACACTTGACCGTAAGTGCCCTCTCCAATTTGGCACACAATGTCGAAAACATCCACACAGCGCTCACCCCAGTTCGGAAACCGGTCATCGTCAGAAGGAGGTTTGTTCAGAATCCTGCAATAAGAATGAAAAACAATTGTTTCCACCGCACATGCTTGCAACTACAAGAAAATGTGATATGCCGATGAACTACAATATATGAAAAACAAATCGCTTTCTGCATGCAGGGATTTCTATCTGTACCGGTAAAATGCTATAAAAAGGCAACAGGTATTTCACTGCAGACTACTGGCTGAGCCAACTAAAGGCATATCTATAAGGAGAACCAGAACAGTCAACCCTACGCTATGGAATACCTGAAAGCTTGTTTTGTTTGCAACTAGGGAAAAATAAATATGGCAGAAAAAGGCATGTAGAGGCATCGTCTCTTTCTTGTCCTGTCTCTGCGCACTGTTCTCTGCCATGTTTACTATTCACCAACTAGCCCAACTCCAGACTGTTGTCGGGGAACAACAGCAGTGAAGGCAGCGACACATTTGTGTGTTTGACTTCGGCTAAGTAAAAAGGAAAAAAAAAATTAGCACAAGATCAACAGCGCTCACCTCGGCCTGCGGAACACCTGCATGGAGGAGGCAGCCGCTGCTGCCTGAGACTGGGTGCTGCACAAAGCCATAGCAGCCATTGCTTTCTGGGTGGTCATACTGCTTTCATGCTTCTGCAGCTCCTGTTCCTGCTTTTGATGGTGCTGCTGCTGTGGCAACTGAGGTGACCCTTCCTCCCGTTCGGCCGCCTCGGGCGACATCATGTCCTCCACCTTCATGCCAGGTGGCATGGGAAGCTCCTTGATGCTCTTGCGCTGGGGTGGTGCGGCCACAGGCTGTGCAGGGCTCGGCTGGGCAGGCAGCTGCTCGGCAGATGACCGCCCACTCTCCAGGCTGCCCTCCTCTTCCTCTTCCAGCATGCCATTGTTGCTGTGTGGGGCACTGGTGTCCCCACCACCGGAGGGCTGGGGTGCTGCTGCTGCTGCTCGACTCCTCGGGCGAAGAGACCAGCTCGGGGGAGCCTTCAGAAGGCGGCGTGCACGGCTTGGAAGGTGCAGAAGAGGGCGGGGCAGGTGGCGGGGGAACTTCTGCTGGGGGTGGTGCTGTGGAGGTTGGTGGGGGAGGGGGTAGAGGAGGGAGTGGTGGGGCTTCTGCGGGTGGAGGTGGTGGTGGGTGGGCAGTGTCACTGGGTGGTTGCGGAGGGAGTGGAGGTGGCGGGATGTCCGCAAAGGCGGGTCCATTGGCGGGCGGCTGGGGTGGAAGGGGCGGAGGTGGCAGCGGAGGTGGCGGAGCTACCCGGCTGCTGGCCGAGTGACGACTCTTTTCGAGCTCGCGACCTTTGCGGTGCTTGCGCAACTCGGCGCCAAGGCTCGTGGAGGCGAACTTGGTCTCGTAGCTGGGGCTGCGCTCTCGCCGCCTGTGTGTTTGGTAAGCAGCAGGGGGGCTCAAGGGAGGTGACCGGGACCGAACTCTGGAACGCTGGGGTGGGGGGCTTCGTGACCGGCTTCTGGATCTGCGGGAACGTCTAGACCTGTGAGCAAGACACAGCAAGCAGAAAAAAGGAAAAAATCAAGAAAACTAAGTGGAGCTCCAAGTTCTTTAAGGAGTCATTAGCCATTACTTAAAGTCAAGCCAAGAGACATTACCGCACGAGGTCAACAGTTAAAAATTAAAGGTTCACACCTGCAGATCATGTGTAATACTTTTTGTCCACACATACAAAATAAACGCCAATCATACAAACTTAAGATAAAATGCACAATATGTTTATTTCCTTCTTACAAAGCACAGTGTTTTTAAAGCTAGCTGATCTCCAGCCTATATACCATACACCAAAACTAAAGAAACAAACCAAAGACAGCTTAATGCCCAAGTAGGACAAAAGCTCTTCAGTTTTGGATAAAATCTAATTTTACTCCACTCTTGCATCCCAAATAGATTTTTCCGACTCAGAAGATACCCCAAATAAATTCAACTTTCCACGGCAAAAAAAAAAAAAAAATCCCTGAAGGCACCTGCATAGAAACTAGCAGATATATCATGAACCTATTTCAGGACAATGTTTTTTGCCTAAATATAGCCTAATTTAATCAGCCTTTAATGAATGTGTCTATGGCACTTTATTTAAAAACAATCTCGAAAAGTATGGGTTATAAACCAGCCACAAGAAAACACTGACCCTGTGTCTTATTGACGCCGTATCACGCAGTCCCCAGGCTAACAACTCCCCGTCTGAATATTAATTTGCGCCTCAGATGGTAACTGTGGTATTAAAAGAATGCTTTCTCAGCGTGCACATATTGACCGGTAGGTTTACCACATATCAATGCAGAAATTCTGTGCACAGCGATTATAATGCATGCTGACAAAACAATTATAATAAATGAGCAAAAAAAAAAACTGGTTTGGCAAACAGCTTTCTTGGTGTGTCCTACCATTTGCAGATTGTTTACAGAGGTCTCTCATAAAAATTAATTGCAATGAGCATTATTACCACTATAACCCCACCCCCTCCCCCTCCATTCCAGGGCCCCCGAAATTGACCTACAACTGCAGAACGATTTATAGAAAAACAATTTCCAGGACAAGGTGCCATAGATGGAAAAAAAAATACAGAAAGAAACAGGTACCGAAAAGTATTCAGAACTGGTGCAGCAGTTCTGCCTTCGCTGCTTACACGCTGACCCTTCTGCACAAGGCCTTGTCCCACAATGCTCGTAAGACTAAAAATCCGGAAAGCTTTCTACTGCACCGTTGAAGGATCTCGACTAAATACCACCACAGATACAACAAGAAGGAAGAAAGCAGGGCAGCATTCGTAGAATCACAAAGCAATGAATGACAGGTGGTTCCTACTGAAAGCAGCAACCACGTTAGCACAAACGCACTCAAGCTCAGAAGTGCATTTTGTTCACAAAGGCAACGAAAGGCTCAGCCAGCAACTTCAAACCCAGAAACTGTGTGCACACAACATGACTCGTGCAGCTGCTATGCCAGTGATATCCACTGAGCTGCACTTTGGTACGTGTGGAGATAGCCTCCAGCAAATGTCCCATTCCCAGTGAAACAAAAGGCCTACCAGCAGTGTGCAGATGCTTAACCAAAGTTTGCGAAAGCTAGTACACTGTACAGGTTAAGCATTTATTTATTTTTTTAAATGCAGAAGTTATGCACTTGGCACCTACATTTTCCCATCGAATCAGTCACTCATCAAAAGATCACAAAGAATCGCTTCTCTCAAACTTCAACTTCTTGTGCCAAGGGCTAGTTAGTGTGAAAAGACTTTTCGCAGCATGTAACAAATATGAAATTCAGTGAGACTAAACTCGGCCTTAACGGGACATTACACATCCACCACCATGCTATTCACGACTACGGTCCTGTTATGCACCTTTACAGTCTGCATAACTTGAAACTTAGCAGCATTTGAGTGAACGAGTGTTTATCTCTTTTTGTTTGAAACCTCGTGAACTGCCATTTCTTGCAGCACTTTTAGTTCTCTTGCTCTGCTCTATATAGCCCCTCAAACATGGGCAAATATGTTGGCCAGCAGTATTTTGAAATAAATAAATACAAGGCTGTATGACTGTGCTCCTGGCTCTTCACAGAAAATGCCACTGCATTTCTGGAAGAGTAGCCATTTGCTGTGTCAAATGTTTAAATTTTGATGGTCCTCATCAAAATTTTTGAAAATGTGGTTTCAGAAAAATGCACTGTACTCAGCACAGGATGGCAAGCAATCAAGCAAACAATGCTACCTTCAAGAGCCAAGGGGTTGCATTATTTTTAAATTCACTACAAATTAAAACAGAAAGAAACTGAAATGCTCACTGCTGTAGCTTGTAAGTGAAGGTGTACATCTGTGCTTTATTATGTCTCTTAGGTCATCTTTCTGGGCAGATGCTAAACGGCACTGAATCCTCAGCGTGCCATAGCTGTGTTGCCAATGCATTAACTAGTAAACCCCTCAGCCTAACCCGAGCATGCTGAACCAACACTCTTGCCAACTCTGTGCAGTTCTTGCTAAGGAGCTTCCTCACTTGCAATCAATGAGCACACCTCACATATCTGTACACGTATCTACCACACCCACCTCCTATCCTCCCAGGAGCTTTTCGGTTGCTTCCCAACAGCCTATTACACCTTCCCTAAAAGAGCCTATCATGTAAAAAAAAAAAGGATGATGGAATGCGTTTCACACAGTCCACCCAAACAGTGCATTGCTGAACTAATGGTGTGTACCTGGATGCGCCCACATGTCAGTCAAAAATTAAGCAAGCCCGTGAAAATGTTCTCATATTCCTTGGAGCATGCATGAATTAATGACAGCTACCGAATGTACTTCAGAGCTCAGCCACAAAATACCGTGACCATAGCTGCGCATGCGACAAAGAATAAACAAATATGCATTTTTTTAGAGATCAAAGCTGGTCGCTGCTCTCAGCCAACATATACCCCATAGCCACTCTCCAGCTCGCTCAGTTCATTCCTACGTTGATTTTCTCAACAAATACACATAGCGTTTCAATAGCTCATGGCTGACATTTGAGCAGACAACTCTCTTGATGAGACCATATGTTGCCACACCTGTGACGTTCACCTTCTGCATACTGCCACGTCTACACAATGAACATCCATCCGCATTGCTACTGCTACAGATGCCGTGGATAGCAACAAAGTGGTGAACTATTGGATCTACCAGTGCGACCTCAGTATTCTAGGACTGCCAAGTTTTTGCCTGATGAATTCTCTTCAAATCTTGCAATGGGACATTCTGCAATAAGATCAAGGGCTTAAAACGGGAGGCCTAAGTTGCGTCAAGGCCAACAATGGAGACTGGCAACAGAATCGCTCTCCTAGCACTCTTTTCCTTAGGTGTTCTTAAAAGCTTTCTTCACATAAAAAAACAGTGCATTTTGTAACTCTCAATGGTTTTCAAGCTCCTCCTCTAGACTCGCGTAACCTTTCATCGCCACCAAGTTTCAGCTACTTTGTGGTGAGGCAACTACTTTGCGAATTGCATCTAGACACCACTGCCATGTTAGTAATGCTTATGTGTGATTTATCTGTGCTGTGGCCCTGCATGCTTGATGTTTTTCTGGGTGGAGGCCAGTGTGCCTGCCTGCTATGCCTCTACCACCTTATAAATAGGGACAGAAATCATCGGTTTTTGTTTTTGGAAAATTCAGCAAACCTTTTTAGATTTTTATTTCAGAACACCAGATTCAGTTTTTTACGGAAAATATGATTTTCGTCGATTAAAAACAGACTTTTTCGGGTGACTTAATGTAGCAGTTCTGTGTGGTCAAAAGCCACTTAAATTCTATCTCGGTGTTTAAGTCATCCTGAACAGATTTATTTACCAGTAATTAACGTGCAAATGTGCTTGAAGAAGGAATTGCTATCGTCATTAAAAGAACAACTCTAAACAAATGAGACAGCCAGCAGACAAAAAAGGAAGTGGAAGTTTGCTTCAAAGAACTAGGTTGTTGGGTTGTCGCGCTGGGTTGTGCGCGACGGCGAGGCATCACGTAGTCTGCGTGCTGATGGCAGCGATGGAACTGCCGTTCAATCCCATATTCTTCGTGAGGCCCATGGGACGGTTTTCAGTCAGTGTCCTACATGCAGTTGATAAACCTACTTAACCGATTAACAGCTCTAAGTAAGTGATGATCGGGAACAAACAGTGCTTAACTAGAAGCCGGCGAGGAGGTGATGCTTTCCGGTCTGCAGAGGCATGTAAGCCAGCAAAGGAATACTTCAGATCGCACAACTGTGCTCCTTAACCAACAATACCACCGTCACATCATGCCCCTTGGCTTCCCAAACTAGTTCATTTCAACTTTGACTTAGTGTAACTCAGCATTGAATAGCCAGCTAGCTATGCCTTGCATACCAAGAATACTTACCTTTTTCGGTTGAAACTGAATTTCGAAAACTGAATTCGGCGTACTTTTACCTCTCTTTTTTTTGTTTCAACCGGAAAGTCAAACCTCTACTTATAACCAGCAGATGAACTCTTCCAGCAGATGAGTGTAACAACCCTCTCTAAAATCATCTTCACTGTCATTGAAGCAGCACGAGTCCCTTGCACAGAACATGACAGCTGAAAGTTGTTGTGGTTGGCCGTGGTGGGATATCTTTAACTTGCATTTCTTACGTAACCCATTCTGCTCTCTTTATCGTCTCTCAATGTTGCCTCCACCATTTTGCTTTCCACTGCTTGCTGTGCTGTAAACACAGTTCACAGTTCCCGATGTCATTAGGCACAAAATTTTAGCATTGTGCATCAGCACAAAAGCAAGCAGTGATTTTAGTTTCTGCGGAACAACGTTAGTAAATCAACAAATAGCAGAGGAAGTTGAAAAGGCACTAACAAGAGTCCAACAAAAAAATCAAGGAACGCAAAACTTGCAAAGCTACAACAGCTGAAACCAAGTGCAAGGCATTAGAGAAAGTGCACTTCCACAGAATTGAAGTGCAGATATGACTGCATGTGAATGACACAGCCATTAAGAAGCATTTCATGAAGTTCATGGGGCAAACGCTTAGGGCGTTGATGTTTTGAACATGTACAAATGTGGCTCTTGAGCATACTTGCTCATAACGAGCTCTTGAGCATAACGAAACCAAGAAACATTCCATACCCCACCCTGCTAGTGAAATAGCAACAGACATGCCCAGACAGCCACAGAACAACAAAACAACTATGGAACTGATAATATCACGAGGAACTTGTGACCTTGACAAGTGCACAGCCACATCCAAATCTTATTTCAATCCGGACCTGGAACTGTCCTGCCCTCAAAAGGATCAGAATGAACTTCCATTACATTCAAGGTCGCCAAGCCATTTGCAGGGGTAGGCCAATGGATGAGAAGAGGTTATTGGCAACGAGTGGAGACAGTTAAGATTAGTACGCAAAGCAAAAGAAAAATCTGTGTGTAAATGACTCCAAAGGAATAGGCAACTGTTGCTAGGGGTGAAGTGGGTAAACGCCAAACAACAGATATGCGTCACTGGCTGCGCGCTAAGACCACCTGTATACAAGCTTATGGGACAATCAAAATTCATAACTTTATCAAAAAACAAATTCATGCGAATTGCTGCACCTCAGACCGCTAGTGCGGGCAAAGGGGAAAGTCGATGCGCGATGAACCTATCGAGAGTGCGACGCGGCGCGGACGACACGGAAATCCTTCCGTGGTCACGCGCAGTGCCGTGGAAAAGTACGCCCTGTTGCCTCGTCGCCTCAACTGACATTCAGTGCGACACACACGTTCCAACAGCCCGGCTGGTAGGTGTGTGGAACGAAATGACTTGCAAGGGACTAACAGGTCGCCAGTTTGCGCGAACACAAGTGAACTGCTTCAATGCCTCGTTCCCAAGAATGAATCGGTCGGGCATGGTTTAAACTTACCTGATAGGACTCCTGCTCCGGCTCCGCGAATACGCGGTCTTACGAGACGACGAGTACAGACTAGAAGAGTTGTTGGGCGAGTAGTTCCTCGACGGCCGGTCCTTCTCGCGCGAGTCGGAGGCCGGGGACTTGCGCCGCTTCGCCGAACGGCTGGGCGGCGGGCTAGGCGAGCTCACTGGGCTGCGGGCACTGCTGCTCTTGTAGGCACGCGGGTGGTCTGGCGACAGGGACCGCTTTCGGCTGCCGCTCGAGCGACCGCTGTAGCAGTCGCCGTGCGAGTCCGACACACCGTAGTACGGGTCCAACACGCCCGATTCCCTGTACGCACTCATATACGTTCGGCTACTTGAGTAGTCCTTCATCACATCTCTGTCGTAGTACCCGCTAGACGTCGAATAGTCCCGCGAAGAACGCGAAGGCGGCTGCGGAGGAGGTGGCGGCGACGGAGGCCGCTGCTCGCTGTGGTTGCGTCGGCTGGAAGACCGCGACGAACTACTGCTCTCCTTCGTGTCGCTTGCCTTTTGCCGCAAGGTGTGCCGTCGCTTGCTGCTGCTGCTTTCGGCCCGATCGGACGCTCGGTCGGTGCCGTGCCGGCTCGACGACGAGGACGCCGGTGGAGGCTGCGGGGACGCCGGGTACAAGTGCTCGGCACCCGCTCCGCCGCCGTCGTCCGACAACAGCGACGAATCCGAGCTCACGTCGTCGTACTCGACCAGCGGCTTGGTGGCGACGATGGCTCGGTCCGAGTCGCGCGTCGCATGCTTTCGTCGGTGCGATCGGTGGCTCTTTTTGTGCTTTCGGTGGCTGCTGCTTTGCGACGAGTGCCGAGACTTGCTGCTTACCCGGCGGCTCTCCTCGGGGCTACGGGCCTTCTCCTTCACCTTGGTCCGGGAACGCGCAGAACGTTCTTCGGATCCTCGCATCCTGGATGGTCGGTGATGGGCACGCGCAGGCCGTTGTCACGTATCCATGGCCGGGCACTCCGGAAGAGTCCTTCACAATAGCGATATACACCGGGGCTCTGCCGCTTCCACCATGTTGGATTTGAAAAAGCCGAGAAACGAGGCCTAAACGATCGACTGCGGTCTCATGGAGACGCGAATGTTCCACGCCTACAAATGCAAGCTGCAGCTAGCTCTATTAATGTACTACGCTTAGGTCGTTCCTCCAACTTGCGAACAACAAATAAGCGAACGCGCTGCTCCCTACTTAAGCTCGACTAAGCAGCGCCGATCGAGGCGAACCCTTTTCAAGGTGGGGGAACGATAATGTTTTTTCGTCATATCGTAGGCCCTTTAATTTTGGCCTGGTGGACGCAAAACGCACACCATTTTATAGCTTTGACCGTGCAGGCATTTAATTCGAGCACCGTTTAAAAAACCTATATAAATATCCTAGCGGATTGCGAAGGATAGTAAACCTCCTAAAGACCGCAATCGCTTCTGTTCGAAACAACGCAACGCTTCACGCAGCCTATGCTGACGTCATGTATGAGCAAATTAGTGAAAACGCGAAACAGCACGTAGCACGAACATTTGAGAAAGAGTAAAAAACAACAGTCCACGCACGCATAAACAGTGCACTTATAAATTTATTTCATTGCAGTTAATAATAAATAAACTGCAACTTTGGTCAGAGCGCCGCCGGCGCAGCGTTTCACGTTGTAGTCCATTCGCCTGGCTGGCCCACGTGGTGCATCATGTGGTGCACAGAGGTAGATTTAAACGTGTCTTTCACCGCGAGTTACAGAACATGCAGTCAGTGCAGTCAGTTTCGCAGATTCCTCAAGAAATTCAGAGGGCATTTCTCAGCTGCCTGCGGGAGTACAAAAGCTACAACTATGCATACGTCGTTGGGCGCGTCGTGTTTCTTCACCCTCACTACGCTGGAGCTGCTTCTGACCAAACTGCTCCCTACGCAGCGCGAATAAAAGTAAACCTGCAAGAGCCCGAAACAGGAGAGTTGTTCTCGGCGCTAATTTTCGGCCAGCTTTCTCACGATGTGTCTTGCAATGTGAACGTGGGTTCCAGACTTGTTTTGTCGGGATTTCAAACTGAGCCGGACCGAACCGCCCATGCTACGAGCAGCAAAACTACTGCATGTACGCCACTCATCGTTTTGGGACGTGAACGGAACTTGTGCCAAAAAATATGGCGAGTTTCACGACCTCCGCCGTTCTGCGAAGATCGGAAGTTGCTTGGCAAAAAATATTTTGATGGAGTCATCTATAGCATGTTGAATGAGAAGTTTGCCATGTCACAACGTTTCAGTTTTTACGGCGTTGTCCGAAGAGCCGCCGAAGTGGACATAAAGTCAAAGTCTGTAATGGTCGACATTGCTGACCCGTCCGTCGCCTCTCGAGCTTGTCGTATCAGAAACTGCCGTTTGAAGACCGTGTGCCACTTGAAACTGGGCGACGTGCTGCGAGTTCGAAACGCGAGCGTTCTTTCGTACAGCAAGACGCCCTGCGCCATCGCTTTCTGCAAAGACGTCGTCGTGTTCAGAGCCGACCTCCGAGGCGAGAGCTTCAAGGCTGTCTCCATGTTCTCCAGTGCAGAGTTAGCGATTCCGGCCCAAGACGAGACCGACGCTATCGTTGAGCTCGCTAGGTGGTATTCGCGAGCTCCGCGAGCAGGAAGAATCCGGAAGTATCAAAACGAGTACGCTTCTCGCTTCGGAGGCACGATCGCAGAGCCGGCTGGCGTGCTTGGCCGAGCTGCGCACGGCTGACGTCACCTGCGTCGTTGTGGCAGTTCACTGCGTCGACGCCGCTTCTGACCCGAGGGTCTTCCTCACCGTCTGGGACGGCACTCGTCCCGAGTTCTTGGCGGGTTCGCAATCGCCGAGGCCGCCTGCGAGCGCGACGCTCGTCCGCCGTGACGATTCGGCGTGGGCGACGCTCGGGCCGCAGCTCGTGTCCGTCTGTGTGGCGCGGCCTTGGGCCCGCGTCGCGGCCGCGCTGCCAGTCGGCGCGCACGTCCGGCTGAACGGACTGACGGTCCGCAGAGGCACGGCACGGGACCGATGGTGGGTCGTCCTGGAGAGCAGGTTCTGTAGACAGGGCATCGCTGTGCTGACCAAGCCCTGCACTGAGCTGAGAGAGTGTATGGGAGCCCTCTTAGCGCTCGGGGATTGCAGCAGCGATCTGATGGATGTGAGTGAGCCGGCCGCAACAGGTGGTGAGGACAAAGGGCGGCTTATCGACCACGGCTTTGAGAGTGGCACAGACTCTCGCCAGCCGCGTGTGCGGAATGAACAAGGCAGTGTTGAGAGTGAAGACGAGCTGTTTTCGTCATACAGTGACCATGTCAGCAGTGACGCCTCACCTCGCATCAATTCTTCTGAGAGTCTGTTTGGTACCACGACAGATGATGAATCGTCGTGACCCATGTTTGCTACCTCCCAGATAAATATATCACGGTTCACACAAGTTGTCAGCTGTTGAATCAACCCAATACGGCTTTTATAATCTGTCTGAAGGCTCATCACACTACACTTCGTTGCTTCTCATTTCATCTCAGGGGTAAAATATGAGAACTTGTGATTTGTGCACATACCCGCAGTTCTGCAATAAAATCACAAGTTAAGTTTGGTGGTATGACTGGCCTACTGCTCTGTCATTGTACCTGATAGTTGCAACCCATGACTTCAGTTTTTTAGCTAGATTGTTGCGACTTTTAGGCATCAGTAATTTTGTGCAATATCAAATTTTCAAGTGGCTCCATTTCAGCTTGGATCAGTCTTTCTGATGCTACAATAAGAAGCTTGGTGAGAAGTATTGTTTACCATTGAAAGTGCTATAACACTAAAGAGATACAGACCAGGGTCATGACACTCATATGCTTGTGATGTCATACTTGTTTTGGTAAGATGGATGTTCGAGTAGGCTAGGTTAAAGAGGTATACAATCGGTGACAATTTTCTTTGAACCGTGGCTGCTATTGTGAAACAGAATTCTCTGACAGCAGCAGCACACAGCTTAAAACAGGCTTTTGCACCGCGACTTTTGCACACATATAGGTTCAGGCCACCATGGTTCAGGCTGTTCATTCAAGTTTTACGCTTCAGGCGTATGCCATGAGGACATGTAATTTCTTCACAAGGCTCACTGTCAAGAAACCTTTGCACCTGGGTGTATGGCAGTATCACAGTTTTACTAGTATGACCACCAAAAAAAACAAATTACATACCAGATGGATGCAGACAACAAGAGCACATCACAGTGCAACTGACTGGCTGCCGATGAAGCAAGACCGGTAAATGTAACATCAACCAAACATTCTGCGTGCATACCGAGTCTGGAGTACTGAAACACACGGGTCTTGCAATACTTGCTGAACCTTTGGCTCGGAAATGTGCGATCAATTATCGTGTTTTAACTGTTCCTGAAAACGGTGCCCCCAACAAGCTCTTTGTTTCTCAACTGCTTGAGGCAAATTGCCCAATGTATTTGAGTTGGGCATGATCCGCTAATCAGTAAACATAAATAATGCTTTGCATTGTGCAGTAGTTAAACCATTAGACCTGGTACCCATGTGGTCCATACTTGTAAATTTGCAAATGTGGTTGCATAAGTATTCTACCACTTGCTAATTGTTATCTGGGTGCACTGATATTGTATTGTGCATTAATGAATGATTTACTTCCTGGTATGACAAATTTTCATTACAACACACATTACTACTACAACACCTCCAACCTCGGAAAATGTCTTGTGCCGTTATCACAAGAAAGGCTGCATAATGCCAGTACTGGCTCGTAATTTGCGTTTTAAGACAAGGTGCTTTCTGGATTATGCGGGCTTAACGTCCCAAAGTGACTCGGGCTATGAGGGACGCAACAAGATGCTTTCCGTAGGTTCACTGCAGCATGTCATGATGAGAGACTTCACTTAAGTTGAACTCTGAAGTGAACTCTCCCATTTGTTCAAATGAGCCTATAAACAATATAAAGTGACAGTACAGCCGCGGTCTAAAAATTCAACTTTCAGCTGTTGTACAGATGCCCTTAATGAAAGGTATAGACAGCTGTGGCTTAAGTAAGCAGAACTGTTAATGATTAAATGCTGTGTTTGAGCTGCTGTGGTAAAAAAAAAAATCATGCTTAACGCACTCAGTGACTAGACATTCAGCAAGCATGCAGTGTCGAGTTTGGTGCGAAAGAAGAACTGGATCATGCCACCGAAGTAGCGAGAAGGGTCATGAATTTAATTCATGGTGGAAGAATCATGTTCTTGCACAGTGGCTTAATGCACATTTAAACGCAGCTCAAGCACGGCCAATTAAGGCATGAGCACTCCTAGAACAGCGTGTAATTGGTGTTTCTCAAAAAATCCGTCTGGGAGTGAGTGTGCGGAGTGCACATGTTTCTGGAATAAGCGCAATAACTCAACAAGCCTATGATCAAAACATAATAAACATCTCTTTTTTGCCAACGCGGTCAGGTAAAGATTGCATCAACAAATCTCTGCAGCAGCTTTAAGGCTTGCTGTAATATAACTTTTGGGGAGTGCATTTTCCAGATTCTAATTGTATCTGCCTTCACAGTGTTTTGTTAAAGAGGGGGCAGGTAGGTGGGTCTTTTGCAAAAACAAAGTGAACAAGGGAGGGAAAGCCTCAGGGAGCTTGCCAACTTTACGTTTCACTGAGGACTAGAATATTCGAGATTTCGAATACGAATCGTATATGTTTCATATTCGTATTCGGGAAAAGATATTCGTTAATAGCGATCGTATACCGCGCCGACTTTCGTAAATTTGATTGTGGCAAAAGCGCATTATCTGAGCAAATTATCTGAATATAGTGTTTAAAGTTCCAAGAAAACAGTATAAAGACCCTGTTCTCTTTCTTCTCCATCGTTTATTCCGATGCCGCTGGGCTTGACCTTGTGCGCAATTCCGCAGGTGGGCTTTCTCACATACCACACGTGCTGCGAGCAAGATGGGGGACGACCCGTTTCTAACAATTGCAACGCGAAAGCTCGCTTATTTTTTATTCTTCCGTAATATGTTATCTAATTAATGCCCACACCCATGGCATTCGTTCTGTCACCTTAACTCTCTGAGCGTGACCACCGCCATCTTGTTTTGGTCAACTACGCTATGCGGGAAAGCCTACTTGCGGAATTTCGCGTGAGGCTCCCGAACGGGCGAGTCGAGGTGTCACAACAGGGCAAGCGATCCTGTAAAAATCCCGCCTATTGCATGGTGCACTGTAACCCATGCACCTCTTAAGTGGCCGTAACTGCAGGCGTGACAACGTTCGAAGTGCCCCTGTCACTATAGTAAAAAAAAATAAATAATAACCTGGCTGCGTAGTTTTGGTTTCTGAGCTTTGGCCATTCGCCCGTGGCAATGGCAACTGTCGGCCCGCGCATTCGCCAGTAGTACAATCTCAGCACCGTGCCACTTTCAGACGCTGGCTGACGCGTTGCTGGTCTTTTTTTTTTTCCTGTTTAGAAACAGTCTCGCCATTCCGAGGTCAATGTGCGTACTCCCATCTCGCTTAATTACGTTCGCGACGTCTTCCAGCACGCCGGAACTCGGTGCTCGTCACGGGATTAGGTGTTTGCACGATAGGGCCGCCTCATAAGACTGCCGCATTTTCGGTAGTTTTTTTTTTCGGGGCTGCGGGGCATTTTATAAATCGACCTTCGAATGACCCGGGCATTTCTGTCGGTTCTTTGAACTCCAAATTAATGAGGTTTTACTAGCCATCATGTTATTTTTGTTTCCAGTCTTGTCATGTTATCGATTTCATTTTGCCTGATCACATTACAGGTTGGATACTGTTATGCTGTTCAATTAGGCAGTGTACATTTCTGCGCTCAGCATGTTTTTTTTTTTTTTATGCGGTGCTCAGGCACTCTAGTTTTGTGTATTTCAGTTGCAAAAGCCATACACTATTTTGAAAAAAAAAAAATATGAGCAACAATGTTTGCTTGTTTATCTTTTCTGAATTTATTTTTTGTGCTGAACAGATATTCGATACTCGATTCGATATTCGAAGCCATTTTTTCTTCATATTCGTATTCGATTCGTATTCCAAAATTTCAATATTCGCACACCCCCACTGAGGACTCCTGTCGAAATGTTGGCAAGCTCCCCGAGGCTTGCCCCTAGCTCCCTTATTCACTTCATGTTCACAGTGCTTTACATGCTGAAAGCATTTGAATGAGGTAGAAAGTTTGGGAATTTTATATTTAGTCCCAAATTCTCCTAACATCCTTACTGATCCCAACTAGTTTTTGGAGCAGTTCCCAGTTGGTCCCAGCTGGGAATTGTTCTATAAATCAGAACCAGTTTGGTCAGTCTTAATCTATTCTTGTTGCTCAAAGTGCATGAGGTTTTACAGCAGTGGAAACCAAACTGAGCCAATCAACATCGTCAGTCTCCCGGAAGGCATACATTTAAATTGCGTTAACAAAGTGCCGAATATTCTGAAAGTTCTCAGTAATGAAAAGGCGCAGTGAACTGAGCAATGACATGGCATAGCGCCGTCTCTGCATAATCGCTATAGGTTTTTTTCTGTAGTATGCCTATTAATTTACTTTCCATGCTTAGTTTCAGCACAGGCTACTGACAGGTGCTTCACGTGCCTGCAGATAAGCGTTGGACAAGTCTAATAAAAAGTATTGCAGGACAGTTACAACTATGGAACACAAGATTCAGCGATAGCTGTTTAGGCATTTAGTCACATGGCCGCTGGTGTAGTGGTCACATGATGCACCCCTGCACTGGCAGGCGGCTGTTCCAAACAGAGCCACCTGTAGGCTTATGCGACCCAGGTTGACGAGCGTAACCGGTTAGGCCGACGACGAGAAAGCCAGGGACGGGCGCCTAACAGCTATCGCTGTAAAATCAGAGCTTGCACTCACCTCTCAAAGCTGTAGTGCTGCCTTTGGAAGGAAACCTTTTCTCCCCAAGCATATAGAAGAGGAACTATAGATTTTATTCAATGGTACAAAACCATGCATGGGTCATTACTCACACATTATTGAATAGCGGCGACTTATGCAGCATGCAGACTCTCGGCCGTGAAGTGGCACCCCGTACTGACCAACTGCCCTGCTTTGCCCAGCTCAATTCATTTTGATGCAGAGGAAATCACGAGTTCTTCTTTTGCCTTGCTAAGTCAAATGATTTAAGAATGACTTTTTACATTTGTGGCACAGGCTCACTTAAGACAGCTCTAGTCACACATTAACATGAAACAAAGTGAACAAGGGTTTTGGGGGAGCCTCAGTCCGCTAGCCGGAGGCTACCCTTCAACCCTTTTTCACTTTGTTTGGCTTTATCAAGATCGCCATTTTCCTGCCCTCTCTGCTGCCACACGTCGTCATTCAGTTGTAGGCTATACCACGCACTGCCATCATCCCTGCCCAAATTCATGCTTAAAATCAACTTTCTACATTACAACATCACTCCAGCTAGAATAAAGGGCCCTGAACCACGCTTAATAAAGATTACTTGTTATTGACTGGTTGCCCCAAGGCACTGTTCAAGGAGCGTTCTCTTGCGAGAAGTTTTAGCAAAGGTGAAGTGATGGTAACGGTCCAGTTGCAAGCACTCAAAACAGGTCAATTTTACTCTCAGCTTTTGGGTGGCCCTTGCCTCATTGTCTGTCAAAAGTTTGCTGAAAAATTAGCTTACGCAGGTATTTGTGGAACGCAAACCTATGAGGGAACCTGTCATGGCACCACACCACAGCCTGTGCAACCAATGGCAGTACACTGCACATGCAATTAAACCTCATTACAGCAAATCTGTCTACCATTACAGAGTGATAGATATGAAGTTTTACTTTTTCAGAAAGCCCCCATAGAGATCTACTACGTGTTTAATGTCTGTCCCCAAGCAAAACATGACCAGGCATTTAGCACTGCGTCGTCACCACAAATTCGTACATTGTTCAACATTCACCTGAAAAACCCCCTATCACAACACCAGGCAAAATGTAATCGTTTTTGCAATAAAACAAATTCTTTCAGTTTTATTTGCCTTATGCAATATATACAAGCAAAGCCCATTAACATTTTACTGTACTTGCAGCTAATTAAGAATTCTGACACATTGCCATGCCAGCCCATGGTAGGGGCAGCCTCTTCTTAGATGTGTGTCATCAAGTTAATATGAAGATATAATGAAATGGCTCTAACAAAGCAACTTAGGTGAATTTGACCAATTTGAAAACTTCAGGTCACTGCACCATAGCCAAACTGCCAGATAGTGTGACAAAAATGTTCATTGGTGCCTCATAGCTCCCCTTGCATAATAAGGGGCAGTAATATTTAGCCAAGCCTGTCATGAGCACATGCCCTGCATGCTGCGCTTGTTCACTCAAGGCACACAACGTTTTCAGGGACCCTTCACAAAACTCCACGGTGGTTGTTAGGGTTCCAATGAGGGGAGCCTGGTGGATTGTGCCTCGCCAAGGGTCAGGCCAATGTGGCCACGCCTGGCAGGTCTTGTCCTAGTGAACTTGCACTTGGTCGATGGGGAAACAAGTACATGGCACAGGTAGTGAAGTGCAAGGCTGTGAAGTGTAATAGTGGCGATACATTACTCAGCCAGTCTCGGTGGTTTTATCGACTCTCATTAGAAACAAGCCTGGTGGATCAAGCTCTGACAAGTTGCTTGGAAGGCAACAGGCCCCTGACCATACGGGAGAGACAGGCCATCCTTATATCTGTTTTCCCGTTACTCGTGGCAACAGCCAGAAAAGGAAAAAAAGAATAAGGAGAGACTGTTCCTAGCCCGCCAGCTCGGGCTTGTTGCCGGTGCAAGTGTCGCATGCTGATGACCCACAGAGTCAACCTTGTTTGCCATCTCATTAAATGAAAATGAGCACAAACATGACGGCAATGTGCAGCCATAAAAACATTTTTTTTAATAGACATCTCAGCAATGTACAAAAAAAGTCCTACAAGAGTCCTTGTCAGAAGTTCTGGACAACGATGGCAGCTATTGCTGCCAGTGGGCAAAAATGGCCCATTTGTTTTTTATTACTCAGTATATGCCCCTTTTCATTACTCAGTATATGCCCCTGAATACTGTGTCACATTTCTCCTGAACATCATCACTGGCATTCAACACAGCAGTCCCGGCGGAGCGACAGGAAAGGTTCTTGAATATGACAGCTTAATCTGAGCTATCGAAGATGTGATAGTACTCCTAGTACTCTTCTGAATGCCATTTCAGGCCCCCAAGTACTATTCATGACATTGTACGTTTTGCATGCTCTCACTAGTACATGCATTTTTTTTTTTAACCTTATTCAGGGGTAGTCTGTTGAGCTTTTATCAATTCTGTATGGGATGATCACTGCTTGGTCCCTTGGCTGATGCTTTCATGGTGATAATATATTTATGCCCAACGAGGTTGTGACGGATGCAAATGGGTTTTCACCAGAAGCCAACCAATGCTCTGTGTTACAATTACACGCAGATTAAAAACAACTAAGTTTCAAGCCTTTAATGATAACATGGATATGAACTGTGCAGTCCTAGCGAACAAAAAAAAAGCCATAAGTACGGCACTTCTTTTTTTTGCTTAGCAGCAGCAGAGAAGGAATGCTGAAACTGTACACATGTGCGTAGGAAAATGCTAAGGTTTTAGAAGCTTGTCTATACGGCACATTTGGGCATTGGTGCATCAGCAGGCAGTACTTAGTCATGCTTGAAAATAGTTGTATTTGTGCATTCTAGAGTCCGTCCTAGGCAAGGTAATCATAATCTTGAAAGAAACTTTTTAAGAGAGTTTTTGAGTGTCATGAGACAACAATGACGTGTGCACATTCACCAAGCACATGGCCAGAAGCACAAAGCAAGTGACAGCACTCAACATCAAGAAAATCATTTCAAAAACATGCTTGCATTTGGTGTCTCCATAAAAAAAAGCAAAGTTTTCCAGCAGCGCAAGAACATTTTCCCATTTTGCTTTTAGCAGTAAAACCAAGCATCTTGCTTAGCTGACGCTTGCGATGCATCAAATCTAAGCACCACATCCATTTCAAAATCCCTCAGTTCGCATAATCTGCTTGTACAATTACGATCACTGCAATTTTTGAACATGTTCTGCAGAGCAGTTGTAAAAAAAAGCACCGAACACGCAGTCTCCATTTGCAGTCTTGACCGTAAACAACAGTACTTCAGGAAAAACCCAATCTGAAGAAACTGAAAATGAGAGTCCTTGCATTTAACCGGGAGGGGATGAGCCAAAGGGTTGTGTACTATGTACTTTCAGTGTTATGCACACACTTCATTGCATACTTTCTTTTCATAGTTTCGCATTCCCAAACACAAATACTGGCCCAAACCTTTCAAGAGCTATCCAGCCTTCATAGGAAGGAAGACGACAATGCTCACACATGGCTACTTGCTAGCTGGAAACTCAGGTTCGCGTAAATGTATCCCAGCCATGTTGGCACATTACATGAACTAACAAAGTCGAAGCCTTCATACCAGCGCCTGGCTTTCATGATTGTGCTTCACTTGTATGCTAGAGTCGTTAGCTTTAATTATTATTTATTAATTGTCTCAAGCACTGAGATGCTGCCAAGAACTGCGTGCCTGATAACCATTTTTCCACGATGGAAGCGTGGCATTCCAGGCTAATATTTAGTTCATCATAGGAAGATGAAGACAGAGAAATACACTGAGCTCGATAAAGATTGATTTGCAGCTTGTCAGTGTAGACATGTGGAAGCTTAAGAAGAAGGCTAAAAAGAAATAAAGGCAGCAGAGGCAAAAGAGCCAAGACTGTTGCTTTCTCAACGCAGCCATTTGTATCTATAATAAGTGTATGTATATATTTATATATATGTATATATATATATTATTGCAAAACAACCATAACTGACAGGATTGCCTTCAGCAGCAAGCCAACACGACTAAATCTCCACGACAAGGGAAGAGACAAAGGAGAATGAGGATGCATAAACAACACAGTTGCTCATGGCATGCATTATACGTCAGTGCTGTTGCACACACAGAGCTCGGAGGACAATATGTGGGGCTCTCCCAAGGATGACCAGAAGCTTAAACAAACAGACAGCTCAGCTCTCGCCACGAGATAATGCGTGCGGCACGCATTGCCAGCGACAGCCAGGCAAACACGAACTAAATGTACAAAATTTCAAAGGACGACGAAGCGAAAGGCAACCACGCAAAACACGGAGTTGTTTCTTTTTTTTTTTTCGCAACATCTGTCAAAAGCACCGAGGAAGCAAAGCACACATCAAAGGGTGCCCAGTGATCATGAGGTGCCGATGGGTGCACCGGCGATGAAGCAAATGCGAAGCAACAATTGACTGATTCGCACACCGTTCTGGTAATTGTAGGAAGACCGGACATACCTTGCGGCCACACTGGCCTGAATTGGAGCTGTTAGCGGTAAAAACCTCTCATACGCACACACACGACATCCACATGACTCGCAGGAAGTACTAGCATTTCTGCCCATGCGTCTATAACTTGTGGGGTGCTACCAACTCAACAGCCTATATGTACAATGCAACAAGTTACACAAGTGAATTCGCTCTGCAAATTGCACGTGCACGCTGTACAGAGGGGGGTGTCATCGAAAGGGAACCTGCTCGCTGATATCATGAGCTGGCCTGTCGAGACGAAGGAAGAAGGCACTCCTGCAAAAGCGCAGCTCCTGCAAAAAGAAGAAAGAAAGAAAGCAAAGGAGAGAGGCGAGTTGCAGTGGTTGCAGTAAACGGGCATTTACTGGGGCTGGTTGTATGCATGTAGGTTTTTGAGGCATGCTACGTTCCGCCATAGCTTTTTTTGTTTGTGTTTTAAAGCACAATATTTTGTCTCTTCAATATTTTGGTGCTCTACAGGCCACAATGAGGGCATTACATAGGGGGTGGGGAATGGACCAGACCAAGGTATCTCAGAAGCAAACAAGCCAAAGGTCTCCTTCAGAGGATGACACAGTGGTCATCACAACACTGCTGCCTGCAGTATTTGTAAATAAAAATGGGATATTTTTATTTTTCGCTGGCTGGGCAATTTTACACCAGTAGTTTTTAATCTTTCTATGACTTTTTCGCTTTTGGACATAATAAACACCAAGTTGATCATTTTTCGTTCCATGATTTGACGTCCTCCCCCCAAATATTTGTGTTCATCACACAAATTTTGCCAATAAAAAATTTCTTTTTTTCAAGGTGCGCATTAAGCACACTTATTTCTTTAATTCTGTAAAAACTGAGCTTATAACTGAGGTGAAAATTTGTTAATGGGAACAGACTGGTTTGTACTGGTTCTGCCGTAACCAGCAGGTTTCCTGGTTCCAGCTGGTTGTACTGGTTCCAGCAGGGTGCTTATACCGGTTTCCTGGTGGTTGTACTGGTTCGAGCAGGATGCTTACTGGTTTTGTGTTAGTTGCACTGGTTCCAACATAAGGAGTTTTTGCTGTACTGTTTGGATAGCTTTTTCCTTTGTTTGCATGGTAATAATATCCTTCAGTTAACAGAATCTTGCAGATAAATCTATTCGACTGCGAGCACTAAATATTGAATAAATGGTGCCAAAATTTAATGAGAGAGCTTTGCTAATTACCATTCCCCACTAACACCTGTGGGACAACCATTATGGGGGGATATATAAGCATGAGCCCATATGGTATTAGAATGTGAGTATGAGTTACACATGCAAGTTGTATGTACATTATCTGCTGCTATCGTTGCTGCTTTTCAAGTGGGGTTTAAAGCTATACTTGTGTTCCTACTGTGGGAAGATTTGATTTGCATGGTCCTACAGGATGAGTTTGCCAATTTACCGTAAGTTTCGAGTGTTTTTTGATCATTCTCTTGTGCGTGCATAACAATTAGAAGATTACCATTTGTTTTTAATGTTTCAGAAAGGTTCAAAAGGATATACTGTACGAATGAATTATTTAAACAGAATTAAATGTAATGTTTCGGTGCTATATGGAAGCTAATAGCTCCAGCAGCTACTGGTTCCAGCAGCTAATGGTTTCAGTAGCTGCTGGGAATGTGCTAATAAACCAGCTAATACTGGAACCAGTAGGATCCCAGCAGAGAACCAGCAGCAAATTTTCACCTGGGATTAGCTATGTTTTGTCACAATGCAATAAACCAAAATGTTCCAATTTACGGCTAAATGAAGTTTTAAAGCAAACCACTTGAAACTACTTCAAACTGCACCTTTTTATCAAGAATTTACTGCCGCCACATAGGCAGCTGTGCAGTTAACAAACGAAAGTCTATAACTATAACATGGAACCATATTGGCACATTAGCAGATGTTACATTTACTGTTGCTGACCAGTTTTAGCTGAGCCTAGCAAAAAAAATGTGTTGCTTAGCAGAAAGTGCTTATACTGCTACATCAAGTACCAGCCCCATCAAAAATACCAGAACTTTGTCAATACAGTGAAGTGAATAGCTGTACAACATAGTGAGTTCATGGCGCATCATAGCCAGTTGCTTTTGCACCATTAAACTCCATATAACTAGTTAACACAGTGAGTTAAAGGTCTTGCATAGCACAAATTTGCAAGGCAGCAAATTTCACTTCAAGCTCTGCGTGGTTATTATACATCAGTGCCCTGGGGTATAGAGTCCAGCAATAGTTTCACAGTTCTAGCGGGAACATCGATGCTGCCACAAAAACAGCATCACTGCCAACAAGATGGCAGCAGTTGCCGCAGATTAGTCAGCATTGGCATGCGCAGCCATCACAGAAATTCGTGGCAACTGAATGTGGCTCACACTTTGCACACTATCACCAGGTGGAGGCGGGTGCTGCTACAGCTCCATCTCTTCCATGGTGCGCGACAGCCGCACATTTTCCTGCTTCCGCCGCTGACTCCTGCGCACGGCATCTGCTCGGCGGTACGGCTCGTTCTTAAGACCTGCAGCAGCAGCACAGGGATGTATGTGTAAGAGGTCACATTTCTCACAGCTACTGCAAATGTTGTGACTCACTGTTGACAGAGCAGAAGCATATCACCTCAAAGTGACAGCACCTTGAAGTAGACGTTAAAGATGAGCAGTTTAAAACTGCTTAGGTGCTTAAATTTGATGCATGCATGAAGTGAAGGGGTGTTCAGCCTACTTGACATGGACTGTCACATTACTTCATTGCAGCATACAAAATGGTGCTTTCTTACTTGAGCCCCTAACCGCATATCAAGCATTGTCACGAAACTCTCAAAACTTGTAGCAGCTCATTCACATCGAACAAAGCATTTTATTTCATTGAGCTTAACTTCATTACTATAGATCTATGCATTCGATGGATCAAAAGGTTTCATCTGCTGCACAAAAATATTAAGCAGCTAGCTTGTATCTCCCTTGCTTGGTTTTGACACAAGTTTACAGTGGGTGTTGTTGCAGGTAAGATCAAAACCAAGGTACCAATTGAAAACAAGGCCCTTGTTATATCACTCACCCAAAAGAATGTCCTCAAGGGCTCCATTGTAGACTTCATCCTGTTTCAGCAGCCGCTTCTCATTCACCAGCCGAGTTTTGTTCTTCAGCTCATTTATCACAGCATCCTAAAAAGGGCACACAGAAACAAATGAGAGCTTTTGATTATAAATTAGAAAATGAACCTTCAGAACAGACAGGTACTACCATATTTACTCACATAACAGATGCAACCCTATAAAAATTAGAGGAAAATTGGTCAATCCAAATTTTCTCAAATTTTGATGCCTAGTTCTAATTTTTAAAAATTAGAATGTTCCCCTAACATTACTGAGGGTACGAGTTTTACGCCACGTAATTATCGCTCGTTTTCTTTCACAAAAGGTGCGCCCATTATGCGAGTGAAAAGGTATACAAGCATATGACATTACACATAGACTATCTGGAAAAATTACTACACTGACCAAAATCAAGAACAAAGAAAACCGACATCAATTTCCACATAAACAGCACAACAATTTCATATTATAAGTGAAACTGCCAGGTGGTTAAGACAGACACGAGTGTAAAAGTAGTTGAAACAAATACTGAGCAACTTTGCAGAGTACTATGTTAGATGCAAGGCAGTCCAAGTGTTAATGTTTCTATGAAACCCGAGACAGCATTTCTGTCGCTACTCGAGAGTTTCATGCGCTAAAGAACTAGTTGTACAGCTGTAAATTTCTTGCCCAAGAAAGGCGTACATCCTGCAACCTGAAGCTGAGAAAATGTAACAGAACAAAGACAAGTGGATCAAGCTGGCTCTCAGCTGTCTGCACACCCACAAGATACCAACATACACATTTGATGCAGGTCTAATAAGCTCTTCAAAAACAAATGCCCTTTCTGAAAGTCACTGCCACAGAGATTGATACTAAAACTGTTTGTCAGCAACTGACCTATATGATAGGCAGAACGACATTATTGGCAATGATTCATGCACACCTGGCATCTTCAGCACTTTTATGAGTTACAAAGAACTAAGCACAGATATCACAGCAGAACCTTGCTTTCTTTATCAGTCTTGAAAATGTAACGGATCTTACTTTTCAACAGTTTATGAAAAGCGAGGCTGAACGGTCATTTTTTCAAGTTGTCCTTTGGGGTTTTACAAACGTGCATGTGAAAATCACATGCCAAGGTGACACATGCTATGTCTTGGAGCAATAAAATAGCAAGAATGTGGCAAAAACCTCAAGTCAAAACAAGAAAAAATACGTCGATGCCTAAACCCTGTGAAGGATTTACAGGTGGTTCATACAGTGCAGCGAGTTTCCTTTGCCTGGTAACAAACAAATTCCCTTTACAGAAACGATGACATATGGTCAAGTTAAGAAGATTTAGATAAAAATACTAGCCCAGTGAAAATAACTAACCCCATAAACCTGCTCACGGAAGTGCCTTTTCTCTATCTCCGGTTTATAGCATGCAAGAACAAGATTTCCAGCAGTAGTATTCACTATGCTTAACAAAAAAAAATTACTCTGAAATTACCACAAATTGCTAAGCACTGACTACCATGTCCATTACAATAATGCCTGAAAAAA
Organism: Amblyomma americanum; assembly: GCA_030143305.2. Lineage (NCBI taxonomy): Eukaryota > Metazoa > Arthropoda > Arachnida > Ixodida > Ixodidae > Amblyomma > Amblyomma americanum. The sequence continues at coordinate 33,189 of JARKHS020034195.1, forward strand.
AAAAAAAAAACTCAGCTAAAACACCTGTGCATCAAGCACAAAGTAATTACTGTTTAACAAGTTCAGTTCATGCAACTTGGACAGCCTTGCATGGACAAGACAAAAAATTACAACAATGGAATGGATGGGTTAGTAAAACACTGTGCATCAGTGGTACATTGCAGAAGTATATGGCATGCTCATGTGCAGCAGAAAACATGAAACAGTGTCCCCTGGACAACAATACGCCACCATGCCTCCCTTCTGCTGGCATGCAGTGAAAAACAAGAGTGTCTTGTCACCATCAGTACCTCTATGACGTCATGCTGGCTGCGTCAAGTCAAACGTTAGTCAATAACAAGAAGAGGGTTCATGCAAAGCAGATGATACAGCCAACACACATGGTGACCTCTAGCATATGTTGACACTCCGTTCCACTTTCCTTGCAATGGCAAACATGAAAGTAGCAGCACCTCCTGCAAACACTTGCCATGCATGCCTTCCAAGCCATGTTAGGTTCAGCATGAAGGTGCCAATAGATACAATATGAAGGAAACCTGGTTTAAAAAGAACAGAGAAGAGGACGAGAACTAATGCGCAAGCTTGGCAGTGCAGACCTAGCACTGGTTTCAGCACGCAACAAATAGCTGCAATGCACACGCGTAAGCAAAGCAGTGCATTTTCATGGGAGACTAAAATGCTGTACGCCTTGACTGCATTTGCAGACACTGAAGAGGGGCACGTAACTACAGTTCGTCAGGACACCTTTACGTTTCCCAAATACGTCTTGACACCTAAGAGATGGCTCTCGAAAAAAGCGGTAGGGTTTAAAAACGTAGCTAAACCAAGTGGATGTGAGAAAGCATGTGTTGGCTCATGGTTTTGCTTTGCTGGGGCATCGGCTTGTCTGGCAACAATATTAGACTCGGGTTAAGCTCTGATCGAGGCTAACCTGATCTGATCTGTTCACGCTGCAGATGGACGTTGATGAAGATGACGATGTGCAACGCACAGCGCTAGAGTGTGTTGCAGTTTAACACGAGGCATAATCGGCTGCGGCAATAGCATAGCGCTCTCGTGCAGTGGCCAGCGAAGCTGATCTGTTCATGCCACCATGGGTTCGAAACCGAGCTGCGGCAATATTTATTTTATTTCTGCACGGGCTGTTGCTATGCAAGGTTTTGCCAAGGTCACCTTCAAGGTCAAGCTTCACACAAATTCATCGACCTGGTCAGACCTCGTGCTTTTGCAATAAAACAAAATTTGGACAGCCTAACTGCCCGCCATAACAGGTCAACAGGGACATACGAGCTCTAGACTGTGTGCGAGCACTTGCACAGTAGTTGGAAAAGACTTTTCGAAGCTACAAACACTATGCGAGATGCGTTGAACGTCCAATGAAAATGCGCTGCTATCAACACGTGCCAGGGAGGGTAGTGGCCACTGCAGCTGCTAGGATTTCATTTGATAATGAGTAACTTGGAAAGGAGACAAGACTGAGTAGCACCAGGTGCAGAAGGCACCCAAAGGGCCAAGTACGACCTCCGCTACCTGTCCCTCTTCAGTGTCCATATGTCCAGTGTCCATTTTGTTGTCTCGAAATTCTTCTGTGCACAATTTCTGAGTAACATGCATCAACATCTCACATAATAATCGATTGTTGCAGTCTGTTTTGAAGTAGGGTGCTGAATCTGTCACCCTATATCTCCAGAAGAAACAGAAAAAGGCTGTCGACTGTAAACTAGCCATGAAAAGGCAGGCTCAGCCACTTGACTGGATGGCTGCGAAAAAAAAAAAAAGGGAACGAGCAATGCTACTCCACTTTGGCTTTTTCTGGACTGGCTGGACTTTTCAATGCCAGGCAGGCTGTTTTGTGGCCAAGACCACAAACAAGTGTGATCATCCATGTTTACCAAATTAATATACACAACACCACACACCTTTCAAACGAAACAGACTGCAAGATGCGATCTACATGCAAGAAAGGAGCAAAATAAGCAGGGCATAACAACATCAGCAGAAAGATTCTGTTGATGATGTCAGGAGGGAGTTGCAGGTCCCTGCAGAGAGGTTAGTGAAGCTCAAAAAGGATGGGGTGATAATGTGGACGTGTACATGTAGCTTGCTCAACCCACTTATAATTAACATCACAGTGCAACAGCTTGACTGTGTCGCAGGGGACTCACCTTCAACACAATTTGCAATGGAGCCAATTTGTGTCGGTGAGAAGCTGATCGTTGGGACAGCTGCGGTTTCTGCATCAATACCTTAGAAGGTGTTGCTTTGGCCTACAAGTTCTGCTTACGGTTAATGAGCCAACGATTCTCTGCCTGGGAACAAAAGCTGTCGTGCAGGCACAAGTTTGTTGGCATCAGCTTAGCAGTTGTCAGTAGAATGTGACACACAAAAGAAGACTTTGTTCAACATCCGATTTTGTCACGCCAATCATTTTGAAATCAAACTAAATTGTTTGCCCATATGTATAACATCTCTGAGCATAAAGAGAATTAACTATGCAGAATGTCGAACTTCAACTTGGTCCACATTCTTGAATTCACCGGTGACTGTGTCTCAACTTGCAACAAGACTACGCAAAATTGAACTGTTTTCGTTAAGTGTGAACAGAACTTCCCATCTGTCCCCCAGATAGCCATCTAGGCTGTCATGTTTTGTAATGAAACAAGGGAGCTGACGGTGCTGTGCAGTAAACTTTGATATGTGCAGCATTAACTAATATGTAATATGCTGTCATAACCTCATCTGGAACAATGATTAGCATCACGCCATTATGCTCTGGGACATGGCAATTAACATCTAAATCTCATGACTTATATTAAAATGACTTTGTGAGTGGGTAATGCAACATCTTTACAAGCTTATAGTTCCAGTAACGTGTACACTATGAGGTGAATTGCAATGTCAAGTCATTATAAGTGGGTTTTGTTACATTACTCTAAGTCATGTTTGCACTATAAGTAAAAAAGTCAAGATACTTATAAGCGACTGCATCCGTTCAGTGCTATGTTTGAACATATATAGTTGGGTAAGTAAGAGGATCTCCTATACTTTAGTGGCAAGAAATAAAACCTTAGACATGCAGTATAAGCTCGAATATGTGTGTGTGAACTAAACATGTTAGCATGCATTTAAAATGTTCGAAACTGTCCAACACCACTTTTTAAGTGCATGACTTTGCACCGAAACCCTCTCCTTTCAGCATTCACCTGTCCAAAAGACCAGCACCCTGTTAAATTTTCTCTCCTTTCAGAGCTGCATCGTGTTAGATTCTGATAATCTGCTTCATCCAAGAAAACTGGCTCCAGAAAGATGCCAGCGAATTGAACGCATGCAGTTGTCGACTAACAAGGAAGTGGGGGAGAGCTAATGCATTTATTTGGGGGCAAAACAGTATGAGATTGGGTATCACAGTTCTGACGGCACCGCTTCAATTAGCAAGTCAATTTTAAAAAACTTGCGCATTCTAGTTATGCAAAAAAAAAAAGCACAATTTGCAAGTTTGTTGCATTCAACAGACAGGAGAGAAAGCAGAAAAAAAAAAAGAGCATGCACTGCATCATTTCCAGGCGAAAATGACTTCCAGTCTTTTGTAAATAATGAGACGATTTAAAAATCTTATCCTTAAACTTCTCCAGCTGACAACTAAGTCTTAGGCATACCAGTAAGCTAGGAACCTAGATAAGAAAGCTTATGTGCAGTCATTAAAAAATGCACCTTTAGTACATAACATAACTCTACAATATTTCATCAGGCACACCTTCAGCGCAAACACTAATGCTGTATTTGTCACGCACTTGAAGTTATCAACATTAATACATTTTTACAACCACAAAGCATTCTATAAAAAGCTTTCTGCCCAGTAACAACAACAGCAAAAGCAAAAGCATGTACTATTCACGGCAAGCGTTGCACATTCACAAAATTGGCCCAGGCACACAAGCTTACATGCAGCAAAAGCAATGTTCAGCATTTCATAAATAATCTCAGTCAGGAACAATGAAATGGCGTTTCTAAAAACACACCCGGGACCAACTGCAGTCCAGTGGAACCCAATAATAACCGATTGCGACTGCGTTCTTTGGGAATTCCAACCGGTCTCTTGACTGGGATCGCACAGGGACTGCATATTGTGCAGAGGTGAAGTGTAGTTCGATTGGAAAGTAATTGAGTGGAACACATTAAGGGGAAAAAGGAACATCATAGTGCCCTCCGGAAAAAGAAAGAAAAAAATCTGTGGCACAGACTATTGTAAAAACTAAAAAAACAAACATATCACAGATGTAGTATAACAGTCTTCATTTACATAGTGAATATGCCAATTCCCCCCCCCCCCTAAAAAAAATGACAGCTGATAGCTTTTGGATGTACTGAAGAGTGAGCAACCTTAAGTGCTGTTCAAACACTTACAGGTATACCAACATGCCAGCATAACAGTACTGCCATCAAAATTTACCACTGAACATTAGCTACTTTCTTTTACAATCAATTCAGATGAAACTTAACAGTCCTTCGGCTAACTTTTTATCCTCTGAAACCCAGCAAGAGTGCTGCATATTTTTTCTTACATGCACTTATAAACTCTTTAGGCAAGACTTACGTCAGCTGCAAAATGCATTTATGTCACTGCCACAACTTAATGCGAGCATGCCAAACATTTAGATCATGCAAATGCGAAGAGCAAACTTCAACGCATCAATTATGTGACAGCTACAAAATTTGTGCTCATAATGCAACAAGAATAAAGAAACACATTGCTCCGCACTAATTAGTCCCATACCAATTTTCAACAATAGAAAAAGTGACACTAAGACAGTAAGAGTGCCTCGCAACAACTGCTGCAATACAAACACGGCCAACAAGGCTACAACTTTCCAGTCACGTCCTACGGACACAATGGGGCTGGCTGCCACTTGAGGATTGAACAAAAATAACAGGCAGTGACTTAGCGCAAAGTGAAACAATATATTTGGCAGATATAACAGTTCTTTTGGGTGCTCTAGACAAGGCCCTGTAGTGCTCACAGAACATCGTCTGCCACGGGACAAAACAGGCTTTAGGAACAGAAGTGGATGTGTCAGCTTATCTCTGGACACATTTGGCAAGCTGTCTTGGCAAATGCAAAGGTCTTGTTTAAAGACCTTGGCTTGCCATCCATAGATCTAGTACGTTTCCACCTTGCAATGTGTCCGCTACTTTGCATACAGTTCTCATCAAAAGCACGCAGGTCGCTGTGCTTGCAGCAAGAATGGTTGCTGGGCGCCACTGTGGTGGACTTCTGTGGCAACTCTGGCACCACAAAGAGCAAAGGAGCAAGAGGCACAGCTTTCACCACTTTCTGGAACTTTGGGGGCAGCAAAGCATCCGGTCACAGGTCATGGCCTGTGAACTTTTGACAGAAGCTGTATGCAGGTGCAGCACTTGTGAGCTGTAGCTTGTAACGCACCTTACATTGAAGCAGGTGGCTGCAGCTTAAGTGCACACTGGTGTCCTGCGAAATGCTGCTCAATGGCATCAAGATGAACTGGGTGTCACGATCGTGCAGATGCACATAGAATTAACGAAGCATACAGAACATATTTCGACGCTGTGGCATGGCTACATTACGGCCATGAAATAAAAGCATCAACATAGCTTCACAATGTTTGCAATGTGAGACGGATGTACAGTAGCAAAAAGCCGCAGAAAAAAGCGAATGAAAGGCACGCGGTCTAATAAAACAAAAAGAGAAAGCGTAAATTTGAAAATGGCCTTTAGAAAAAACGTTCACCAGGCTGTCAGGCACATATAACAAGCCATAAAGAAGAAAACAGAGCACCATACGTTGCAGGGCCTAAATAAGAATGACCAGTTACTGCAAGAAAAGAGGAATGGAGGGAGTAACCAGATGGGTAGTCAAGCACTACAGAATGTACTGGCGCAAAGAGGTTAGAGAAATGGTAAGCAACTACAAATCCTTATGCCAGTATGCACACATGTAAGCTGTTAGAACTGAGGGATGGAGTAGCTCGCTTTTTACTTTTTCAAACTTTTACTCTTCAGCAAAACGAGCATATAGCAGCGTTCAACACGTTTTTTCCTGGCACAACATTTTCAGACACATTTCATACAGATTAAACAGCAGGTTTCGTTGCCCCAGTAGAAACTTCAGCATATCTAATGTGACCTGTCATCCATAGTGCTTAATCTCCCATGATGTGCATAAAAGCCATGCTCAACAGCCACTTTTAGAGTAGATGCAATAACACGTCTTTGTGCTGTTCTAGATAATTTTTGTGCAGATTTATCTGATTCAGCTATCTCTACTGTGCATACTTTTGCTTGTTTGCCAAGGTGCATTGATTGAGCAGTTATAAAAATTCTGTTAACCAAAACGAGAAAACCCAGTTCACACATAGGGTCATTTCAGGAGATTTCACGAAAGGATGTGGTTTTTCCCTTCTCTTGCTGATATGTTTAAAGGGTTTGCATGCTCCATAACTCCTAATTAATTAATTAACTAATTAACTAATTAGTGTGGTGAGCTTGGCAGTGCTTTGGCGATCTTCAAATGCTCTTTAGGCTGCCTCACTATGCTGCAAGTGAATGATGAAGGAACAATGGTGAAAGAACAACAGAACATTCCTGCTTCACTACACAGAAATATACAAACGAAAAAGTTATCCTTGTGATGAAAACAATGGTGTACTTCTTGACTCAAGCCTCATAACAACAACAAGACATCTTAACAACACATCTCCATCTGTATGACCTTGACAGGTAATAGAAGAAGTCCCAAAGTCCGACTTGACCATCACAAACAATTCTAATGCTACCACTCTTGGCAGCTAGTCCAATGAACAGTCAAATGAATTTGTGCAAAAGCAATAGCACCTGTCACTGCAAAGTATAGTGGAATAGGCGGAAAACCATGTGCAAGCATGCATGTAATTCAATGCCTGTACCGAAGCTGCTGGGTTAGCATGGCTTTAAATGCAAATGAACGAACTGCTGCATATTCTAGCAGGAAATAAATAAGGGCACAGAAATGCAAAAGGTGAAGTGACCATTGACTTCCTCACCAAAGCAAACACAGAAATCTGAAGGACTGGTTATCAGCCACTCAAAAAAACAAAACAGCGTCTGGGCAAACTACGCCTCTGACGCTTGGGTAGTTAGCTAGGTTTGAGCAGGCAGTAGAGTTGATACCTCACAAACTTGCTAGTTTCTGATGACAAATGTGGATGAACAGTGCTACCTGGCATGGCATTTACACTAGGGTGTGGCGTGTCTGAACATAGAGCCAGCCCTTTAGTATTCCTCAATATCACTGGTCATTCCTAACAAGCACTATGGTAACAATCATGTGCCATGGTTTAATAAATAAAAGTGTAAAATATGGTGCTTCTGCTCAGCTCCATGTTCTGCAAACAAAACAACAAACAGCAGAAGCTCTGCAGTGCGGGATGATACCACCAGCAAAACTGTTGCCGCATGCTGTAGCGCGAGTAGAGGCGTCACTGTCGCACCGGTCGTCGACACCGAGCAGACGGGGAGATGGGAAGCGGCAGCAGGCACGGATGGACAACTCAGCGGGCGTTCTGTGCCCGCCAGAAGCGGTAGACAGCGGGGATGTTGGCCAGTGGCCGGTTGATTACCTGGGTGCTCTTCTTGGCATTGAGGAGGTTCTTCTTCTGGATGGACTCCTGGGGTGGCTTCTTGAGCGCTTCCTGGGCCGCCACCTCCATCTTCCTCCTAGTCTCGTTCTCCTGGTCAGCCTGCTGCTCGGAAGAAGAGCAGGGACATGGGCATTACAACAGCGTGCTGCTAAAACCTTGCTTACTGTGTTGAAAGACTGGCAGATGCACAATGCAAATTAGGGAGCAATTACTTGTCAGCATCCCGTTGAGTGCATCCTGAGAGCAGTCAAAGGAAAGCTGTACAGCTTTCTGAGAAAGCTTCACAGTTGAAGAAAAATTTGTTGAAGAAAAACCTGCAAAGCATCTGAGAAAGCTATACAGATTTCCTTCGATTGTAGTCAGGCTGCACTCAGGTGGATGCTAATGAGTAATTACTCTAACTGAAATCTACTCTATCTTGGGTGTTTTCTTAAATACGTTGGGAGAACGTCACAAATGGGTGCCCCCTTTGTGATGTCCTTTGTGCCGTCACAACGTTCTTCGTGACCCCCTTTGTGACGTCCTCAGTACTCCTCTAACTCAGTACTCCTTAGAGGAGTACTGAGGACGACTGCATCCAATCTTTGTTCTTAGTAAAAATCAATTGTTTGGCCTTTTGAGGTTCTGTAGACGCTCGTTCGGCAGCAAAATTTCACTTACTGCCCACAAAACTAGATTGAAGAGATGAAACACCTTTTTTTTCCCCATCATCTATTCAAACTCGTGATGTCAATAATGAAACGGTCTCTGTGATCACTGGTGACTGTCTCAAAGAGAATGGTAGTGTAGCCCAGACTCAGAGATCCACACATTAAAAGCTGTCTGGCATTATTGCAGTTTGCTTGTGAAAACAGCCGATGGTGGTGATACCTGCATTACACTTTTTTGGTCCTTCCTAACCTACAAAAAGCTCTGTTTTCATTGAAAGTGGCCTTTTCGTTCTTTAGTACAATGTAGCCTAGCGATACAGGCCAAAATCAATTTGTCCTTAGTGTTCCATTAAGGAAAGCTGGCTCCTTAATTAATCAAATTTCAGCATGTGATTGGCATATAGCAAACAGCAAAGATAAAATACTGGTATGAAGGTAAAGGCTTAAGCTGGATGCAGCTGGCTACCGGCCCAAGGCTCTATATAATCAAATTCACAAGCAATGATAGCTAATTAACAATTAACAACAGTAATAATGATGACAAAAATGACATCTATAACAACAATTATGTGCAAGGTTTCATGCCCAAAAATGTGTCTAGATTGTGTTTATAGACACAATGATGTAGAATAAATGTGTTATAAATAAATTGGACAACATCACAGAGAACGCCATTACTCAAACATTTCTTTGTTGCTATATTTAATGTTCAAAATAAATGGTAGATTAATATAGAGATTAAAAATATGCTTCAGCATGCCTATGTATCTGGCATTTGACAAATAAACTGGTGACTGAACACGCACAAAAGATGTCAAGGCAGTGGCGTCTAAATGGAATGGAAGCCCTGTGAATGATAGGTTAGTACGACTTGCCTTGAATGCTTTGATGAACCGAACGAACATGGAGAAGAAGATGTTGGTAGCAACACTTCGTGCACTTTCCCCAAAGTACTCCACACAGTCAGCATACGCCTCCTGCAAAGGTAACAAGAAACCTGAGTAGGTGCTACCGAAGTTTACACAATAAAACTGCATAAATGGCGGCACCAACAAATAGACAGGACACTTTTGAGAAATGGTACCATGACAAAATGGGAAAGATCCAATACTATCTTCTGGCTAACCTCGCAGAGAAGAAAGCTCAAATGGGTATACAGACTTCTTTAGTTGCAAATAGATTTCTAACAAATGCATTTTTCGCTATTTGAAATATACATTTTGTCCATTTTGTTATGACATGAATATCTTTCACAACTCCTTGAAGTTTGTATCATCGATATTTTACTGGATGAATTTATTCCTGTCTGAATTAATGAGCAACAAGGGAAGAGGCTGCATATAAGCTGCAATAAAAAAAGCTGGATTTGCCATCTTCACCTGTCTGAATGAGTGGCACTCGATATCTGACACGAAGGAGTCCCCGAATAGAAACCAACCATATTACAATAAGTACAAGACAGTTTTTAAGCATTAAAAATTCTCCACACCTAGGAGAACTATAATGAAACTGTGAGGGCCAGTGTCAGTGGCACCATCAGCTGTCACAGTAGGGCACTGTGGAATAGGTTGGAGAGACCACGAGGTGGCTCGGGGGAATGAGGGCCGGGAGCAAGGAGTGCATGTGTGTAGTCTGGTGGTGGTTGGTGTGAGTAGAGAGGACTGTCACGGTGAAGATATACGGGTGTGGTATGTGTGTGATCGGTGCGAGAACTGCGGCACGCGAAGGACATCGGCGTGGGGAAGTGTGCGGATGGTGTGATCTCGGTCTAGTAAATACACCTCGAGGCCTAACAAAACTATGCCCCAAAATAAGCAGGAAAAAAAATTAAAATTTCCAAAATGCACTTCACAAGTCGTCAGCAGATTTCACTGATAGTTTCAGTTTCAGCCACATAACTGCAGCGCTGGCTTTGAGTACAGAAGCATGTGCTTATGTCACATGCCGCCACCCTGCTTTGGCGCAGACCCGGAAGCCATTCCTTGAAGCCTGTTTAGGAAGGCATACCTGAGCTGTCTTGATGTCCTGCTGCAGCCTGCGCAGCTTGTCCTCCGACTGGGCCAGGAACTCCTGCAGCACAGCTGCATCCTTAGAGTCCCGCCGCAGGGCCAGCTCCCGTTTGCACAGGTCCATGCCCTTTTCAAGCTCATGGCTGTCAGTCAGGATGTTTTCAAGCGTCACTGCAGTCGCCAGCAAGGAAGCACACATCACGTCAATTGCACACCTTGATATGATTCATTTCAAAGGGGTAGAAACATCACTTTTCTTTTTTTTCGCATGTTTTACTGCGGTTCTGATTCTCATTCTGTTCTTTGAAATAGTCATGGATCACCACGTAATATCCACCTGCAATGGGTAAATACAGCATAGACCGCTTATAACGCATACCGCCGGAGTCGAGAAAATCCGCATTATAAACGGTACCGCACTGTAACCAAAACGTAGGTTTTCCATGCATTCACATTTTCAGAATGGCCAGCCTAACTTTCAAAGTGCACCTGACAACGCATCAAACGCACAACACTGCAATCACAGGCAACAAGGAAGTTTACTTGATCTTTTTGTCGAAGCGTTGTAATGAATGAAAGAACAACGTTATTTTAGTCTGGCTCTGCGACTGAACTGCGCTGCTAACGCCTTCATCTTCAAAACCAGTGAGGCATTTCAGCCTTGCTCCTGAGTTCTTTGAGCGTAGTAGAGGCAGAGCTTGTTGTAACCATCGAGCACGTCTTAACACGAAACTTCTGCTGCACTTTCACTCACTTCGTTAGGCTCATCCTCGGATAGAGGCTCATCGCGACCGTGCACCGCTGCCACAATGTCTTCATCTGTGGCGGCTACTTCACACACAACACTGTCGGGATTGGAAATAACGACGAGCTTATCTCGTGTCAGTCCTTGAAACGCTGAATACAACCGTTCAATAGGTTGGAACCATCATGCCCCAAAATGTTTGCAAGGCACCTGGCCTTGGCTTGCAATATCGAGCCACTCACAGGAATGCTCTGGGTCCGGACCTCACGAAACCGTGCAAACAAAGCGGCGACATCTTCGTACTTCGACGTACGAATCTGCTTCCTTGCAAGCAACACGGAGTCTTCCTGCAGCTGTTGTCGCAACTTGTCGCTGTTCTTCCAAATGGCGGATACAGTAGCGTCGGCGACACCGTACTTTTTTGCCACCATAGCCATTTTCAAACCGCTTTCAACGTGCCTCACAATGCCCTGCTTGGTTTCGAGAGCTTGCCGTTTCTTGGCTTTTGGAGGTGCAGACACCATCGGAACTGAAGACAGCCGAGGCTGGTAGACTTGCTCACTTTGTCAGCTGACTTGCCTACGTTGTCAACTTTTCGCTACACGCGACGACACATATCGCGCATGTGGGCTCAGGCGTGACAAGACACTGCCGCACGCGCGCGTGGTATGAGCACCGTTTGCAGCGTCATGCCATGCGGCTGCGGCCGCCGCTCCAGCATGCTCATCTGGTTGTGCCATCACGTGCTTCCCAGTTTTGTCCAATCAGTGTGCCCAACAAAGGTGCATCGAAGAGTGAGAGGAAAAACGCCTGCTTTGGGACTTCTTTTTTTTTTTGCTATCCTCTCCTGCCTTCAGCCTTGCGTTAAACCATGCTGACAACGCTCCCCCGCCCCGCCTGTTGCCCCCTTCTTTCACAATCTGGGAAGCATGCTCCTCGCGCCCGCTGGTACCCACTGGTCTGCGCCAGTACATGGGCCACCAGGCTTTCAAGAAACTGCACTACACGGGGTCTTCGGTTACGCGCTGTAGCGTATTAAGCGGTACGCCAATACATTGAACTCTATGGGAAGCGAAGCGATTGTCACAAAAAGTTACATAAAATGCGGTCCCGCATTATAAGCGGTTACATTATAAATGGTCTGAGCTGTAATTTATTACTGAAAATTTTCTCCTAAGTAGTTTCAGCTTCAGCAGCCTAATGGTGGCTGCAATGCTACAAGTAGGTTGGAGATCGCGTGAAGCATGCAAAAACCACACTATGATAGCTTTCTTCCCCCATTATTGTTCTATTATTGTTGGAGAAGGCTAGCGTAACTGTTAGAGAAAACTGAAATGATGAAGCAGCGACGACTATAACCCTTTCAACCGCCATTTTTTGTTTTGTTTGAAAACAATTATTTTTCCGCCTAAACGTTATATTCAGACCTCAAGAAAGGCAGCTTTTTAGTTTTCTGGCGCGAAACCCTAGCGGGTAAGTTTTTATAAGGATGTGCAAAATTCTGCACAAAGTGTCACATTGGTTAGGCATCGAAATGCCCGGATTTGTCATGTAAGCACCTGGGGGATCGTGGAATCACTGTTTTGAAAGTGCTCATTTTGCTCGGCACTGAGCAAAAACAATTGATGTTATTACTGGCAGCAAAATCTGTCTGCATAAAAATGGCAGATGATGTGCTATCCAGCTCACTATTTAGTGAAATATTTTTGCTGCGTTCGCGGTAGGGCAAAAAAAAAAACACAACTTGTTTGTGACAAGAATGGCGCTAAATTCGACTGAAGCAATCAAAGCACTCCTGGGTGCAGCACACCCTCAGAAAAAGCTGTGAGTTCGCTGTATACACAATTGTGTACAAGGTGTCTAAAAGAGAATGAGATTTTTTTGTTTACCTCATGTGATCTCAAACCTACTTGTGAAATCACAACCATCCCTCATCTGCTACCCATCAGGGAACTTGTGAAAGCTGTGAAAATCAAGCCAACATAACCTCACCTGTGCACGCACGCTCGACAAATCGCAGCTCCTGATCAAATGCCATGAGGTCAGGAAATTTGGCGCTGACTGTCTCGACAATGTAGTGCAGCAGTGAGATCTTCCTGTCGGCAGTCTTGGTGTCTGCAAGCTGCAACAGACAGACAGAAATCAGAGGACCCAAAAGGGCCAGAAAACAAATGTAGCCTAGGTAAACATACTTCGCAATGGCATTGTTATTTTCATTTGTCGTCCTGCACTGTTAAGCCTTTACATTGAAGGCTACATCTCTTTGTAACACTGCAAACTGCAAAAAGTCAGAGGCAGCATTAGCCCTAACTGTATTTAAAAGCTGTTTTTCAGCAGAAAACTATTTTTAGCTCGTGGGCACACTGCAAAGAAAGCGGCTCCTGCAATGTGGTCCAAGTCAGCACCAAGCCAAAAGACCCATTCACCCTTCACCGTGTGTGTACACTCTTGCTCCAGAGAAAGGAAGGCATTCATGAACACAGCTGTTTGCAGGAACAGGTGCTTACTGAATAGCATAAGCATTCAATTAGTAGGAAGCTGCATCATAAAAACTGCATTAATCGCCAGGCCTCAAGGCAACTGACAGCCGTGTTGCAGAACGCAGAAGCGGACCAGTGAAGCTCCATATATAAGATAACAGACCTTCCACGCCGCTTGGCTGAACAAGTGCTCACAGGCTTTGTGGCCAACCTCAGAGTTTAGTTAGTTGTGTGGCACTGCACAATGAGTGGAGATGCATGGAGTACATGGTGTCAGTGCAAGGTGCCTGTATAAGATGCTTTGCTTTCTAACAAGCAATTAAAGAAAATGCTATTGGACAGCAGCTCCTGTATTCCAGATGCCATGCTCCAGTTTGTACGGTTTGAGGCTGCATTTGTGCACAGGCACAAATTCTTGCACTGTTTCTTGCACCTCACAGCCATGCCAGACGAAGCCTCCTTTGCTCAGTAATGTACAGTACGAACCATGTCCACTATACCAGCATAGCAAACACTAAATCCTGCTATCTTGTTCTCTACTTCGTGCGTGGCGTAACTTGGAGGTTGGGTATACACTTATTACCGTATTTTAACGACTGTAAGTCGACCCCCCCACATGACATTTCTGAAAAAAAAACTTGTAGGTCGTTTACGCTTGGCTTTTAATAATAGAACGTAACAGTGCTATCCTGGGGCTTCCGCTTATCGCCAGCCGCTATCGGCTGCTGCGCGTGGCAGTGCCCGTGGGCACATTCCAAAACGAAAATGTATTAGTCGGTGGACTGCATGTCCACACTTGCGCCATCGTCCTCACTAGCGCTGCCCTCGTGATCGCTGCTGCGGTCCCACAGCTCGCCGTTCTAACATCGTCGTGCAGCGGAATCCCGCACTTCGCAAGCAGCCACATCATGACAACGCGTGGAACAGCTGAAAACTTTGCCTCGCTGCAGCTTCCACACCTGCATCACCTGTTGCGAACGTCGAACTTGCGGCCTGGCGCGCAAAGCCCGATGCGCAGTTCATTTCTTCGCCGTAAAGAATGACACCCATCTTGAAAGTAACCGTGAACGAGCACCGGTCGCTTACCGGACCAGAAGCACAAATGACGAATGACAAACCACTACATTAAAAACTTGTGAAACGCGGCTGGCAGTAGTCAAATGCGCCAGAGCCAAAGAGAAACTATGCGTGAGCGGCGTCGGCTCTTCCATCGGCTATCGACACTCCCCGGCGCCGCTGCGGTTCCAAGTGGGGGTGCCGCCGCGATTGCAACAGCGGCCCTTCCATCAACTATCGACGCTCCCTTGAGCGCCAAGTGCGCGGTTGAAAGTAAACAAAAAAAAGTTGGATGACGCCTATTAAGAGTGGAATGTGAATGCGTTGTCGTGCCGCCGCCGCTTATCACCAGACGCAATCTGCGACCACGTGTGGAGAGTGAGCTGGTGCCGGTTTGCTGCTTATCGACAGCCATCATTGGCGGCCTTGCGCAGGGTGGGGATGCCGCTTCTGCGCACTGACATAGCAGCTGCTCAAGGCCAGCACCAAGAGCGATGCGACGGAGCCGCGCAGCAAAAATGCTACCATGCTGTAGCATGCCTGATATCTCATTTGTCTCACCTTTATTTATGGTTCGATGCTTTGATTTCGATTTTAAGTTGACCCCTCCACTTCGCATTTTCAAATTTTGAAAAATAGATCGACTTACAATCGTGTAAATACGGTATTCCTTTCAGGGCTCCTACTTGGTAACAAATAGAATAGTTGGAAACAAAATACCAAGACACGTGGGTGACTTACCATGTCAAGACTTTGGAGTTTGAAGCCATATGCTGGGCCCCTTTTCGAGCTGTTCATGTAGTTCCCAAAAGCGAGAATAACCTGATAGACAAAAAAATGTACAAAAAGGTAGGTCAGGCACTGCTAAAAAGAGAGAAAAAGGCAGCAACAAAGCACTTGGGAGTACTTGCAACATGTACTGCATAACCTGCTACTTCAAGTTTTAGTGTACTTGAGGTACGAGCTTTTCAGATTCAACATATATTCAAGTCCAGAGATGAAAATTTGATGAGCTGTATAAAAAATAAATTTGCCTCAAAAAACAGTACTGCTCTGAAATGCGTAAGCAAGAAAATCTAGAACAATGACAGACTAAACATAACTGCACATGGCACTGCCATGGGCCTATGGGTCTATCTATTAAATACAAATACAGTAAAAGCTTCGCTAATTCTGCCTTAACATTGTGATGAGCTTGGAACTGCTGTACAATAACAGAGTAACCTTCATTCATGACCTCCATGCTGTGATCTTTATTCATTTCCCTACTGTGCTTGCTTTTAACATTATTGGTTTTATCTGAAAAGAACTGTAACTCATGCTCACATAAGGCACACAGCTAATGATTAAGGAAATGCTTTAGAGCTGCTTACCTCGAGGAGCTTTCGAAGTCGCTTCGAGTTCTTGATTGCCCTAGATGCTGCTGTTATCGCGTGTACTTGCTGCAAGGCAAACGCGAATGTGAATTGATTAGGATCAAAAGCATACACTGAATTAAAAACTATGCGCCACACTATTTCATGCATTTATGAGCAGCCACACATAAGCCCCTGCATCAAAAGCAGCTTAAATCCAGCCAGGCAATTCACTTCAAATTAAATGGCATTGCTATCGTAACATCCTTGATGCAAATGTTCCATCACGAGCTTACGGCTGAGTGCTGATTCTGATTAAGAAGAGCCAGCATAGAACAACAAGACAGTATGTATATTCAGTAAAGAGAAAATTGTCTTAACAATCATTTCTACCCATAAGCTCTTGAGTCTTTCAGTTTGTACCTAAACTAGAAGCTACTCAGATAATTTAAACTGTGTGTGCAAGTCGTCTCCTTACCGGTGTAATGATCTGGATGTTTTCTGCGAAAGATGCAATGTAGCTCATGATGTTCAGCTTTTGTGATAACCTTTCTATCTTTGTGAGCTGCAAAAGAAAAATATCAAACCGAATGAGTGATAAAATGCAGGCCATGACATATCACACTGTTTCCCAGCACAGCCCTTGTCAGATGCTATCCACTCGGTGAACTACAATACCTTGATGAAATACAATGAACGTTCAGGCAATGCACAAAAGAAAAGATGCAATGCCCACAGTTGTTTGATTAATGATAATGAATGACATGATTGGCATGATGCAACAGGAGTAATAATTTTGCTGCCTTCATCTCATTTCAGGTCGTAATGTGTGGTTACCTTGTTTTCATAAGCATCGGTGTTCTACACTGTAGTAGGATGTGATATTTCAAGCATTTTTTCGCAGTATGACAACTCGTTTTGCCTCCAGGGCTGAGCATTTTACACTTCACGGTGCAAACTAACCATGCACATGACAACATGGTAACAAAGAAGTAAAAAAGTACTTTGTGCACTGATGTGACTTGGGGCAGAAGCCCTGTAGTTGGGAAGTGTCCCTGTTAGCTGCTTGAAAAAAGAGCAATGTTTAGCAGTCATGAAAAATGTGGTTCTGTGAAAGCGTTATGGATTACAGACATCAGGTTTTATCTGACAAATTAATTATGAGTTAATATTCTCAGTGAAATCTTGCCCACCTATAGTAGAGCTTGGTAATTCGGTGCCATACTTTACAGCATCTGAAAAATTTGTATGACATCTTTTTCTTCCCTGGAGGAAGCATATCTATGCCTGAAGACCTTTCCTGCACTGAGCTGTATCCTCCATGCAAGATAGAAAAAAAATTTACAGGCGATCACACAATATGATGCGACATAACTGCATCAGCAGTACGATTTTAATTTCCTTGTTTTTAAATTTGCTTCTATATTTGCCGTTTAATTGCATCTTTCTGATTTCATGTCCTGTTAGGATGCTGCTGTGTGCCTCCTTCTCTTTCTTTGTCTTGCATGCCTTCGCTTGCTCTAACAACGACAGCTCCGACACAAGTTCTGTACTTGGATACAACTCAAAAACGAAGTGGCTTTTCCCCGTCAAAGGACCCACTTCCAGCCAATGACGTCAGCTGAGTCTCATGAGCCTGCTAGCGCGACAATGCAGCATTATCCCTGCATTATCACGCTAGCATGCTCATGAGAGTCAGTCGATGCCATTGGCTGGAAAGGGGTCCCTTGACGGGGAAAAGCTGCTTCGTTCTCGAGTTGTATCCGACTGTAGTACCTCTCACTCCCAGTAGGGGCGCTACTGCATCGTGCCTCCTCCTCTAGCCTTTTCCCTCTCGCACTACTTCATTCCGCCCTCTGCCCACACAACCATCCGGTGACAATGCCCTCAACAGATTTTGAGCCAAACAAGGGTGGTACTGGCAACGCAGTAAAACACTTTATAAGCACTGAACAGGATTAACATGAAAAATGCTGCAAAGGAGGCCATTTCCTTTTCTCTTGTTACTGAAGACTGTCACCTGTATAGGCGTCACAGGTATGCCTATTTTGTACCATGTGAGCAGGCGAACTTTGGCCACCAGTATCTGTGGTTACTTTGTCTTGTCAACTTACAAGTAAATTGGTCCTTTGTTACCCTTACAGGCTTTGTCAGTCTTACATTTGCAGTCACTGAAACAGCTCGTACTCAAATTTCCACCAGTGACTTACTTGAAGCAGGAACTTGTCTTCATCTGTGAGTGCATCAACAGGCTTCTTTTCTCGTTCGTACTCTCGGTATGCCTTCGTCTGCAAGTAGCCAGCAACAGCAACAGACAATTTGACCATTTTCTTTATCCACGCTTGTGATACTAAGTACCATATTACAGCACATCACCCATTCATCACAGCATCTATAATGAAGCCATTCAGGTCAAAGCTTAAACTTAAATGTCTTAAAATTAAAACTCATGGACGGTGCAAAAGATTTTGAAAAAAGGCGAGTCCTAAAATACATAACTTGTTTTACTCATTGCTTTTCCTGTGACATTTTTATGCAAAAGAAACTCATACTAATAATCCCTAAATCTCATTTGTGGTTGCCGTAAACAAAGATAAATAGAAGCTTTGTACTATCAGCAACATATGACACGTGAACAAGAAAACTGAGGCAGCAACACAAACACACAAACATATTAACTCCTGAAGAACAAACATAAGCGACGTTGATTAACACTTTTGCTAAAGAGTCTTCGTGCTTTCGAAGTGACATTGCCCTCAGTTAAGAGTTTCCCCGGCCTGAAAACTTATTTTGCTGTTTAAGGCTCAGTTGTATTGTTCACGTTTCATTTCTTGCTGATAGTGCATTGCTTGTAAGTGTGCAAGCAAGAATAAGTTGGTTCATCAACACTGTGACAACTTCACTTGTCACACTAACAGAGGAGGGCACTATATCACAGACTCACAAGTTAACCTGCCACCACAGTTTATCAGTTGAATTTCTCCTCTGCGAGCTTACAAATTCACAAGTTCAGGCGGGGAATTCTCTGACCGACACAATGAGCCCTGCATTTAAGCAGTGATTAAGCAATGGCACACCTGAAATTTCCCTTAATTAGGCCTAAAAATCCTCGTTTGTGGCCCTTCTTCCCCGTAGCAGATTAAAAAATCCAGTAAATTAAAAAAATGGTTAGGAGTTTTTGAAAACCCGTGCAGATTCCCTTTTTGACAAGTTTTACTCCTCAAATTCCGTTATAAAGATAAAATTCCCCAAATGGAACATCACTGACTCTACTCTAACGTTGCTGTGGATCACAAAGCCATTAACCAACAACTCGGTTCACTATCGAAGATCAGTGAAGGTGCCACAGAAAGAAGCCGCCATCCAAAATTTTTTTTCACGGTGCACTAAAAATTTACTGAGCGCTTCCTTCAGACCCGACTATGAGGGCGTTTTCTGATAATACATCCCATATGTGAAGCCCTCATTACTCTATTTAGTTAATTTTATTTATTTTCTCTTTGTGAGGTGAATTACCACAAAGGCATCATACCTATCCGAAAAAAAAAAAATTGAATGAGGATTAGCTGAACTAATCCAGGATATGCAGAGCGAAACCTGTCATGTGTTCATTGGCCTTAGTGTTGACAACGTTCTAGACGCAAATGATTTTTAGGAAAGGAAGGGCGCATAACACTCCCTGGTCAGTGGATGCCTCAATCCACTTTGAGGTAGGTGGCAGTGGTGAGAGAGATGTGGGCTGCATGCATTAGCACTGATAATGTTGTGGCAGACATGCAGCACTGCTGCAATAGGGAAGGGATGGGAGGGCACAACAAATCTTTATGGCCACCATCTTGGACTCGAGAAACCAAAACTATGCCACCATTTCGTCCCCTGACGTCATACTAACATAGTTCCACCTCTATCCACCATATTAGACCGTGACGTCATCATTGGCATGTGGCAGGTGGTTGTTTCTACAATGCTATTGTAGATGGTGCTACAAGTCGCAATGCGAGATGTGCTGTTTTCTAGTTGCTGCCACAGATCGCACTGTGATCTCGGGGTGGTAGCAGACCCCACAAAATCTCGAAACATGACGAGTAAGAGCTAACGCTCTTAAAGGAAGGGCCTCTACAATGTTGTCAGCACCAATGAACCCAATGAACGTGGGGGCTCACTTGTTTTGTTTGGTTTTTGAGGAAAGAAATGGCGCAGTACCTGTCTCACATATCTCGGTGGACACCCAAACCACAAGGTAGGGGAAGGGATAAAAGAGGGAGGGAAAGAAGAAAGGAAGAAAGAGGAAACTGAAAATTGAAAGTTGCACCTGGGCAACTGTGGTTCCTGTGGCTCAGTGCGATTAGTGGCGCATGCCCAGTAGTGACCAGGGACACTTACCCGAAATGCGCTGATGACTAGCCTAGTGTTGCTTTCACTATAAACGTTACTGCCCACCCTGCCCCTCCCACCCCACCATGAATATTGTGGCACCAGCCCTCCTAAAGATAGCTCTTATTCATAAAAAATGAAAAACAAATGCATAAGAATAAGAAATATGGTCAGCACAAGTAAAGAGCCACACCTATCTATAAAACACAATTGTGCAGCACCAAAAGATGTCTATTCATGTTCTTGCTGCAGGTTGGTGTAAGCCCGGAATACTTTATAGATGGCAGCTTAATATGATCTAGTGCTGTGATCTGGTAACATTTTTACAGGACATCAGTGCTGTAATCATATGAGAGCACTACATCAAGCCACTTGTCTTCATAACTTTTAACTTTTTCTGCACAGGGTTGATGGCTAAGGGCATGAATATGTTGTGAGTTTTGTCACAAAGTTGCCTTTTGAAATCTGCAGAATGTTGCCTATCAAGCATTCCAGACAAATGCACGTGCATGACAGTCACCTCAGCGTCATTAGGCACCATACGTAGAAGGATGTCGACGCAGTCCTGCGAGATGGTTTTGAGGTCGAGGCTGTTGACGGCCCGCACTACCACGTCTGTGGCCAGCTCAATCTTGCGCCGAGAGATGGCCATGTTGCGTAACCGGTTGTGCTCCAGCAGTGTCACCTTTTCAGGAACCTGAGAAATTACAAGAAGCAGTGCAAATTGGACACTTACAAGAATTACAGCAAGATAATTATTTCTTTGCACTGGTTTATTAGCTGTGATTTTTTTTTCAAATTTATGTCTTTATTATATTACTAACGTAATTAATGCCTGCCTGCAGAACCATTCTGGAATAAACATCTGAAATCCCACAACTTCCACCTGCTCCATTCCAGAAATTATTCTGATTTCTTCCTTTCAACTTCAGCATTACAAAACCAGCGACAGAATATTAGATGAGGCAAAGGATCTAGCAAAAAATGGTTCCAGGCTTTAATAATCAGTGCATTTAAAGCCAGACTCCTTGGGAAGTGGTCTGTGCAAAAAAGTTATGAACATGCAATGTTACAAAGTCAAATTTATGAAGTGCACAGGCTGTTCACATGGCCCAAAATTGAATACGTCAAAAATCGAGGACAGCGACCTAGTTTACAGGCTTCTTTTTTCTGGTGTGGCTTTTAGGCACAGCTGGGTTCACCGTAGAAAGGTTCCAACGAAGGATGCGACTGGTTGGGTTCAAGTCTGCACGCACAAAAGATGCACTCAAAAGCACATGCATGTGACCTACCTTGAAGCGCTTGCTGCTGTTGATGTCGTCACTTCGGTCTGGGAATGCTCCCTGCACGCCCAACTTGAACTGTTCTTCAAAACGTGTGAAGTCAATAACCTGAAAAGAACACATTTGCATAAACTTGGGAGAAAAAGCAGCCCATAAACAATGTATTCAATTCCCTATGTGGCATAAGCCTTATAGTGCATGAAGTCTAAGCTATTCTATGTGCTGTGATGTGACAATGTGCAATAATTTCACTAGACATGGTGTACTGACCCAGCATGTGATGAGCACATCATGTGGTTTGCTGACAGCACAACACATGAAAAAATGAGCAGCTTAACCATCAAATGCAATAAAGAAACCACATAGAATAATGCATCATTAAAGCTAAGCTTGCAAAGTTGGCAGTACACATTAGAGCACTTTCTTGCAGCAGACCCAGGTACCTACACTACACAGCTGATTTCTCTGAGAAGAAAAGTTTTTCTTGCAAACCTTACAATATTCAACATGTAATTTCTTTATACCTCACTGTCGAGCTACAACTAAAAATATGACCACACAACTTCAGCCAACAAGACCGGCCTTGCAAGAAGAACGTACACTGTACAGTTTGTCTTCGTCCAGTTCGCTGAAAACAGTCCCTCGAACTTGGTTTGGCTTCAGGGCAATCCAGTTGAGTGTGGGAAGCTTGTACTTTGTCTGGAACTTGCGCTTGATCGTCATTGCTGCATTGCACAGTACCAATATTAGTTCAACGTCTACCTCTTTTGTTTTTTTTAGTACATGCATGTTGCAAACGTTTCTGTGAAATCAAAACTCCAATATGAATGCATGAAGTTGGATTTTTGGTGAGACTGAAAGCTTTCCAAGTAACAAGATATTGCCTTCCTGTCATTTATTTTACCCGAGGAGAAACTGTGAACCAGCTTGGAAGATGATAAGTTTAGGATTTATAGCATCCAAGGCTGAGTAGCCTATTAGAGGTGTGTTCCCAAAGTCCTGCAGAAATTCAAAAGCAGCACACAAAATTTATGGTTGACATGGTCTGATGTGACTGGCAGAGTTTTGAGAATGCCACATATTATTATCATCATCCTATATTTGAAGCATGAGTTTCTGATGACTCTAGCTGGCATGGACAACTTATGAAGGTATACTGGTAGAAATTACTGTTGCTCTGAAAGAGGTTACAGACACTCAACTAAAAAAATATTAAAACAGAGGAAGATTTCAACACTGGATGGAACTTAATAAAATTAAGAGGATTAAAATTTAGTTATCTGAGCTCTTTATGGTTCACACAGTGCTTCGTTTTTTCAATTTAGCTGTACAAAACAAAGCATAATTGGTTTAGAAATGCTGCAGGTCAATTTGAGAACGTGCGACGCATGCATACTATGTGGCATCTGTGCATTTCTTTTTGTGTAACCAACCTCCTCCTAGCTGGAGCTATTACCGCCCTCTTATATACTAGGAAACGACACACCATAGAGTTAAGTACGAACTCACAAAAACAAGCACATTAAAACACTGTCACCTCATCAAGTATATGTGGTACCAGTTAGACCAAGGCCAACACCTTACTGGACAACAGGAACGATGCTGTATGCCCCGATAGTGTACAATCCATTACAAAGGGTTCAGATCACAAAAATCCCACAAAAACTCGAATTTTAGAAAATACCAGATTTGGAGTATATAAGACCTTTTCAATTCCACTTTAAAGAATTCCTGCCCAAAACAGCCAAAAAAAAAAAAGACCATGAAAAATGTTCTTGTGACCTTGGGTAGCAATAAAACAGGCTGAAATATCAGTGAAAATGGCCAATTTCTGATCGCTATACCTCCATTTAAGCACTGCCGCTCACATGTTCGGCATCACTGGAAAGCTTGCTCCACCGGAGTTCTCCTCCCATTAAAATCGCCTGTCTAAGATACAAAATAAGTGCAGAAACATTAAAATTCCATGGCCTCTACAAAGCCATTGCCATGAACTGCCCATGCACCTCCAGTGCCAGTTTTCACAAAAGTGTTTTTTGACCCGACTGCTCTGATTACAGAAAGCGCAGCACAATAATGGTTTGATTGATTTCCATGAGGATTATTGCATTGTATGTGGGTTGATCCAGAAATAGGGTTCCCATAAATTTTAGAAATGGAAAACATTGTTTATTCTCATCGAAACTTACATCACTGGAAAGATAAAACTTTGCTCTAGTTTTCTACATAATTACCATCTTTTTCTATGCATTTTTGTAGATGTTGTTTCAATTTCTGCATCCCAATATCGTAGAACTCCGCAGCCAACCCGTTGAGGAAGCTTTTCACCTCTTATTTGACTTCATCGTCACTCCAGAAGCGTTGGCCACTCAAATGAAATGCTACTTTAATTTGGGGAACAAATGATAATCACTAGGCACGAGGTCTGGACTGTACAGTGGGTGGGGCATGATAGTCCACCCAAAGTTTGTCAAAAGTTCCTGGGTTTGACGGGAGACGTGAGGTCAGGCATTGTCATCAAGCAGCGTTACACCAGCTACCAGTCGTCTCTGGCGGTTCTGGATAGCTCGCCTAAGTTTTCTTAGTGTTGCACAATAACTGTCTGAGCCGATTGTTGTCCCACGTTCACAACGAAATCTATCAGCAGTGGCGAGCACAGTCAAGGCCTTTCTCCTTGTGGTCTGATGTGAATAGCCACGTTACCCATTGAGCACAACACTTGTAATACCCCAATTTTTCAGTTAAAGCTCTTGCCACTGTACCGTAAGAACTCCCAGAAATATGAGCAAGAAGTTCACGGATGGTGATCCTCCTGCTTTGAAGCACTTTGCATTGGACCATCTCGATAACCAAAACTGACGGTCTTCCACTCCGTTCTTCACATTGATCTTCCTTCCGACCGGCACTAAACTCCCTGCACCACTTTCGGACGTGTTGAACGGACATACACTGGTCACTATACGCCCCTGTCAACTGACGATGAATACCCATGGGTGGAGTCCCTTTGGCGCGCAAAAAGCGAATTACGGAATGAGTCTCGCACTTGGCAGGATCAACAACGGGAACCTCCATATCGGACGGCTGCTGAGTCAAGAATGAGTGGCACAGCAAAGCGCGGCTGGGAAGGATTGAGAGTGGGGAAACAGCCACGCTCAGTAGTGTTGCCGGATTTCGCCTCGCACCTTCCCGTGTGGCTGGAGCTCTTTGGGAACCTTATTTCTGGATTAACCCTCGTATTTCTCGACAAATTCTTTATGCAGTAATGCTTCTGCCTTTTTTAACTACTTTTTTTTTACTCTGCAAGCATGGATATAATGTTCTGTGCAGAAAAAAAGAACAGGTTGATAAAAATATTTGGAGACTGTCACTGCATGAACAATTCCTTTCGGTAAAAATTAAGAGTGACTCTAGGCTTTTATCATGTTTTGTTATGATGCCAGGCTTTCTGCAAGTTTGGTATGGCAATGAAGCGCATAAGATTTAATATTTAAAAACCACTAGAGGCATATGAGCGAAAATTTTAATTTATTCATTTAGTGCACTTGCCAATAAGCGTGGAAAATTTCATAACTTCATGCCAAAAAAAGAAAAATTTCGCCCCTGAAACCTGCATCTCTCGTTAATATTTAGCGTGCAATGCTGCCAAAGCTAGCAGACCACTTCGTGCAGGCTACGTCCATGCCCAAAAAGCAGTTTGTCAGATGTTCAAAGAACGGATAAGGATCTTTCATTGTGACAAAGTTTAAGCACTGCAAGTGATAACATCCTGCACTTTGTTTTACCACTTACACGTTTTTGTCTTGCCTCTTGCGAAAATCTTAAGGAGTTACAGTGTCTCCAGCAAAGTGATACGTATCCGGCACGGCTCAGACCCCATCCAGACCAAAAAATGTAGTTCGCCATTAGTAAAATTATAATCAGCAGATTAAATACCTGAACATCTGACTGCCTTGTCCATGATTTGCAATGCCAAGCATGTCGCTTTATACCACTCCAAGTTTTCATAAAAAACCTGATAGAATTTTCGAGAAGTACAAGTTACATGCGGCAAAGTGATATACTTTAGCGGGCACACTACCTGCTTATCCTCCGCAATGTTGCATGCTAAATGTGAAATCGAGTACAGCAGCATAAAAGAGTGGTTTACCATCTGGTGGCGCTTGCATGCTGCCCGGCGGCGGGGGTGGTGCCAGTATGCCACCTTTGAGGGGAGGCACCATGGGTGGTGGAACAGGAATGGCACCACTCCCTGGCGGTGGTGGCGGTGGAGGTGGAGGCGGTGGCGCACCTGCCATGGGTGGCGGTGGTGGTGGCGGCGGGGGCGGAGGAGTTACTCCTGATATGCTACTCTCAGGGCAATGGAGAGAGCTGGCTGAGGAACCTGCACAATGGGCCAATGCAACACCTGGGGCATAGCAGCAATACTAGTCTACAATGACAGCACGCACTTGTCATGGGAGAACATACGGGCAAAATTGGCTGCCACACATTCATGCTCCTATATTCTCTATTTTGCGAAGTGCTCGATCGTTGCTAGCTTTTTAATCGCACTGATGCCTGATGCGTTTGCATACGTGGGCACAATCCCCAATCCCCTTGTTCGCGCTTTTAAGCGGTGCTCCACCGGGTCACGTTCTGGCCTGTATACGGACCCGAAGGTGGATGAGACTGGAACCCAAGTTGGCAGCTGGGAAAGCGAGCACGGACTCCTTGCCCAGCATTTCCCAGGCTCTATTTGTACGAGAATGTGTTGTCTCTCACGCAGTATTTATGTTACCATGTTACCGTTACATGAGGATTGAAAAAAATTGGTTTTTGGGGAAAGGAAATGGCGCAGTATCTGTCTCACATATCCCCACCCCTGTAAGGGAAGGGATAAAGGAGAGAGTGAAAGAAGAAAGGAAGAAAGAGGGGGCTCCGGAAGGAATAATTTCGACCACCTGGAGATCTTTTTAACGTGCTTTGAGAGTGCACTGACATCACACAGCACACAAGCGCCTTAGGTTCGTCTCCATCGAAACACAGCTGCCGCGGTCGGGTTCCTAGTTAACTTTTGTACGTGTAGTACCTGTTTGCATGCGTTCTTTTCCAAGTGCCATTTTAGTTCAGCTGCAGAGTTCTCTTGCATTGAAGTCGCAGTGCATCAACCTTGAGTACTAAGTAGTTACTTAGTGCAAGACCACTTTGGTTACACTTAAAAATGGTTGCATGCTTTCACCGCAAGCTGAAATTTCTGGCAAAAAGGAACTGATGTGCTTAATCTCTACTCGAAGAAAACTGCGATGCACACAGTTCCTTTACAAGAAATTCAACATTATTTTCAAAGCAGCTTAGAAGCAGGCACAGGTCACACTCTGAGGTATTTTAGTAGCAAGAA
Organism: Amblyomma americanum; assembly: GCA_030143305.2. NCBI lineage: Eukaryota > Metazoa > Arthropoda > Arachnida > Ixodida > Ixodidae > Amblyomma > Amblyomma americanum. The sequence goes on from JARKHS020034195.1 coordinate 60,170, forward strand.
AAAAATTGTTTCATCTCCTTGTCCTGGATCTTACAGACATTCCCTTCCAAAGCTTGACAAGTGCACATATTTTGAATGAATTGTTTAATCAACACTGTTTCTACAGAAATGTGGAGCATGCCTAACACAAAAACGATGCAGGAAAGTCAAAAATCTAAATCTGTGCTTCGTGCTTCCACAACCAATTTATTCACTCTTCGAAAAGAAAACCTTCAATTAAGTTACAACCAAAACTATCTGTCACATTGCCAAAGTTCTCATTCTTTTTTAAGGAAGATGCGGGGCAAAAAATGTAACTTTGATCAATAAACCCACTTCTGGATTTTTGTTACACAAGGTTCACAAGCTATTGAGGAACATGTCTCAATTTTTGCCACGATATGCACAATAAACATTTAGAAAACGAAGTTTGTTTCTTCGGGTGAAAGGTGGCGTGTGAGCCATTGCTAGCAGTGTTCAAAAACATTTCCAATGCTCTGCACAGAGGCAAAACATGCGTATCGCAGTTCGTTTTTGCCCTTTCTGGCCTTTTCAGAAATTTTGTCAAGACTTCAAGAGAAGTGCACTAAAAATGCGACCAAAAACAATATAATCCTGGCCTTTGAAGTTGCGGTTCTCAGATTGCATTTCTGGGTGAAATTGCACATTAAGGAAAATGATCGTTTCATACTGCACAGATAAAATTTACCTTGAAGATGATTTCGGAAGCAACATTTTGGTGGGAAAAAGACTGGGTACTTATCATGTTTGAGTTTTCAGATTTTAAGCCAAAAAAAGTCAAATAGTTTAAACAGCAGCGGCAGCAAAAAACTAAAGTTTCTTTTCAGTTGTGTTACAGTACTTAGCAAAAGCGGCATTAAAACAACAATCTGTTCCCCTTATCCTGCATGAGAAAGTTTTCTGGGGTCATCTATGCTGAAAAAGTGAACAAATTACAAGTATTTTGAAAATGATAGTTTTCCTAACCTGACACTCATTCCAATGTGAACAACTTTTTTTGTGCCCAAGATAAAACAGCGAAATTTTTGTGCTGCTCTAATGGTGTATGTCCTGAAAATCTTATCAAAATCTCCACAGCAGTTCAGAAGTTGACCCTTGACCCCTCCATGTGCAAGTGGAAACACATCCTACAAATAATAATACAAACATTGAACTGAAATGGCGTTATGACAACCTTATTTAGGCCCCACGCAGATTCCTTTATTCGTGTATTCTCTCAAAAGAGTCCCCAGTGCGACTAAACAAACGATCACCTGAATGCTTAACTCACTTAGACAGGTACTTGGCACTACAAACGCTGAGCTTCAAACTTGAATATTCTGTTCTAGCAATTTTTGTTCCTGAAAACCCATCTTTGTGAATCATAGCGCAGTCTAGTCAACAGAAGCTTCTCAACAAATTTTCTGGCTCTGTACAATAATTCTATAGCAGTGCGAGTACAGGCAGATTTATAGGTCATCGTATACTTTTTCAAGCCAAGACATGACTACATATTTCATAGAAGAGACTCCTCCAAGCAGCTGCTTATGCAGGGAGTGACTATACAAAGGACTGTCGAGTTACCTAAATGCCTCCCGAGAACTTCGCTTACTTGTTGCAATAAAGTGCACAGTAACAGATGATATGAACGAACAACCTCATAATAATAATTGTGGAAGGTTTTCTCTTGCCTCTGGGTAATGTCCCGGTGAGGCTTTCCAGCTCTTGAATTTTGCCCTCGAGAAAACTCTCTCGTTGTCGTTTCTCTTCTTCCTTTTCAGAGACCGCCCTGCGCAACGTGTTAAGTTCTTCGCTCGTCTGCTTTTGTGACTCCTGCAAAAGGACATAGAGGCATGGTGAAGTGAACCGATTTGGTCAACACAGTGATGGGTCTAGACAAAAAAACATAAAACCAAGCCATCAAGGAGAAACGAAACTTCCAAACGGCTGATACTAAGCACACGATGGAAATCGAAAACTCTTCGTAGGTTTACCTGGCAGCAGTCAAGCTGGGCTTCAAGTTCATTAGAGCTAAAACATGCACTATGCACTATGATACTGCATTAGAAAGAAAAAATAGAGGAAAGTATAAGTTTCTTCATTTCTGGAGTCAAAAGTCCAGTGACAGGATAATACAAAAAAAGCATGCAATAGTCCTAATAGATGAACATTTTTTTCGCTATTTTTGTTTTGAATGCTAGCTCCTTTTTTTGTCCCCCCCCGTTCCAATACCCTCACATGAAGGTCCTTAGAGGTACTGTAAAAAAATAAATAAATAAATACAGGCACTGCAAAGCAATATTGCTGTGTACACTGGTGACAAATGTGAATGCCACAGTTGTTCACTAAGTATACTGACTGACAACCCCTAATGTCGACACTTGAACAGCATTATAGAACAGTAAACAAATCCACCAGTGTTCACACACAGTGGCCGAAACGTCATTAACAGACGGTAAATATTTCCTTTCTAGGCTTCTTTTATCAAGCAGAGCAACTAAACATCTTAAAGCGCAACATAACCAGATTTGTGCAGTAAGAGTTCAGAGTCATCCACATTAACTCCTAGCAGAGGAGACAGGTCTGTGTGTTACGATTTCAGGCATGTTTCTGACTGCTAATATGACCGACAGTTGTGCTAACTGCCTTCCCTCCCGCAAAGCTTCACAAGTGAGTGAAACCAGGTAGGCATATTTAGAAGAGGTGCCCTTCAAAGATTAAAAACATTTAAAATGCCACTAGGATTTTTTTCAGTGTGAAAGCAAGACTTTTCATTCAGTCTTTGTAACTTCTATACACAATGCTAAACCATCCTTGTGTAAGCAAAAAAAAAAAAACTGCACAGAGAACTGGTGTTCTACTTCTAACAAAGTGAAATTCATGACGAGTAATAAAAATTAAACACTGACAGCCGACACTTACAAGTAACTCCCGATTTTCCTTGTCCAGGAGCTGCAGTTGTGTTTCAAGTTCAACTGTTGAAAGGAATGCAAATAAAATTTATTTTTGAACACCACATTGCGTGGAAAGACCAAATACACCAAAACTGAGGAAGAAAAAATAAATGAAAGCTTGAAAAACAAAACATACGTACCTAGCTTTGCCATCATCTCATTTTCGAGTTCATGGGCCTGAAAAAAATAATAAAAAGTTAGCTAAATTTTGCTAATCTGGCTACTACATCTCCTTTGTGCGAAACAAGATATTCAGCGAAATTCTGTTCTCTGAAAATTTATAACGAATACCATCCACCAAAATGCCATGGAATCGTTGGAAGAAATCAATTCCTTTCATTGATCGTCTGTAACAGAGGAGTTACCACACTTGCCCCAGCCCAAGTTCAGGATCTCACAGTGTGATTCGTTTGAACTCTGTGTGCCTACAATGCCATACAAACATATTCAGTGCAGTGACCGAACTCATATTAGCACACCAGTACAAATAAACAATATTGTAGGACTGGATATTACTATCAGCAGGCCATTTTTTATGTACTTTGTCTTGTATAGCCTGTGCTGTCAGAGCATATAAATACAATACTAGCATATTATTGCGAGAAAAATATGTACAAACTGACCGAACTGTTGTAATGTGGGGGCAAAATGTTATCAATTAAGGAAGGAGTTATTCAGTCTACTTGCTGAAAGCTATCTAGGGGGCCAAGCCTAAAGGATAAAAAATCTGCTTGAAAACTCCATACGAGGAACGCACATCACGAATGTGTAGCCATCAGCCATAAAAGAAGTGTGTGCATGTCAGTATGTCAAAGTCAACGCATCCAATTAGAACCATGATCGAGCTAATGGTGTTGGTCAGTCGAAAGGGTACAAGTAAAGAGCGAAGAGCTTAAGGAAAGGGCTATGCAGCTGGTTAGCTAATACTAGCAACAAGAAAAGTAGATAAAGATTTTGGCGCTAAATAAAAAAACAAAAGAAAGGAGGAAGCTGCAGCATATGTAAGGCATTTTTCATGCCACTGAAGTTACAGCAAGGCAATACAGGAATAAAACATGCAGACACACAACAGAGGCAGAAGCATGAAGCTCACCCGAGAGATCTGGGCCTCCAGCTCGGCGACACGGTCGATGGCAGCGCTCTTGGTCTCAGAGTCCTCCATGAGGGCGTGCACGTCGAAGACATTGTCAAGATAGGCTGAGATCTGCACCTTGAGCTCCTCGCTCTCTGTGGAGCGCAACCGTTCTAGGTACTCATCCAACCCGAGAAAGGTGAACTCATACTGAAGGTGCACCCTGAAGTTCATGTCATCTACTGAGTGAACAACAATGTTGATGAACTGCATGCAGGCAACCTGCAAAGATCCAATAACAAAACACAAGCGTCATGTTAGTGCTCCACAGTTCATGGCTACTTCTTCAAGTGATGAAGAACCAATAGCTCACAAAAATCTGGTTATGACTCTTGCTATTGGTGCTGTAAAGAAAAAGTATAAAACAAGGCAATAAAACAGTGACAATGCAGGTATGATCAGAAACACAGGAATATACAATGCAATAAAGGAAGAACAAACATGACTAGCTTAACACACAGTTTATTCTACTAAATGTGGTAATATTTTGTACCTGCATTATTACACAGATTTCCTCGACCATAGTTAGTCGGTCAAAGTATGTGCTTACCAACAAGTTACAGGAAATTTTTCTTTGTACGCAATTTTTTTCAACCTTGGAAAGCTCAGTGCATATGAAGTCTTGCAGGACTATTTCACTGCCAACCACAGCCAACTCTGAAGAACTATAAAGCCAATTATAAAGAATAGCTCAAAGCTTACACTACAGATAGTGCTATATTACACTGTACTCCGCATCTGTATGTCCTGTTCATGTTCTTTTAGGCTTACTGTAAAGTTCTGACCTTGTAACAACGTGAATGACCAGCACCAACCATGTGTCGATGAAGATGAGAGACCAGCCTGCACTAGTACGCACAAGACCAAATGCTAGACAGAACGCTGGAATTCTGCCTAAGCTAGACGCTGCCACCACTGCTCCATCGACCACCACATCAATGCAGCCTCAATAAAGGTGGTCACATTCCAACAGCAGACAACCTCCATGGCCTAATCCACATGTATTTATGTACAGTCAGGCCAGAATGAAAAGCAAACAGCGCATGTGAACAAAACAAAATATCTTGCCTGTGTATTTCAGCTGCAATGTACAACTAGCCTGATTCATGATTCTGGGTAAGAGGTCTACCCAAGTACACATTCATAAAATGGTTGTAAAAGAATATCTCGCTGCAAAGTAGAAAAGTACGGCGCATCCGTGTTCACGTTTAATCCCGGTGTCACTGTATTTTCCTGCACAAAATAACGGAACTTTATATATGTCCTCTTCTAGTGGACCTATTTACAGGCCCATCCTTGCCGCACCACTTCCCCAATCATTAGTGCTTTCACAAGCCAACGTCCAGAAAAGAAAAGAATAATGCACGCATACCATGAAGTCAATGTTGAATGTCTCGTAGTCCCTGAAGTCGTCCATGAGTGTCTTGAACCTCCGGGGTTCACAGCATACAGTCTTGAAATTGTCGAAAGCACTGAGGATGATTTGATGCCCTCCTTTCACAAGGCAGATAGCGGCCAGCAGTTCCAGCACCAGGGCTTTTGTTCTGAATACGCAGAGAAGTGGCACGGCACAGTGTGACTCACTTGAGCATTTCATCTGCGCATGATGTAGCTGTACCCAATCCCCATTGAAATCACTGATAAAAAATTACAAGAAGCAAGAAGGTCAAAATAAATCTAATGAGGCCACCTCTTAACTGTGCTTTCAAAAGTCATACCCATACTAAACTTTCGGAACTGCACATTTATTTTTTTTTGCAGGACCCATGTTCTAGTAAAAAGTTTAGTCTTTATATTTATTTACAGTAAGGTGTAAGCTTATTGCTGTGAAATTGCATAAAAATAACCTTTATCCTATTCACTACTGGATAACGAGATTTCTCCCTATGTCTGCAAGCTGAAGACCAAAACAGAAGCCAGCACATGAACCAGAACAGACAATTAAACAACAATTAAACTAAACAGTTATAATTAAACAACAAAAACAAAGCTATAACAATTAAATTAAAGCTCCAAACTAGTCTCACGAATTAAATGAATTCTGTGAAGAACAACTCTACATCTCAAGTCAGCAAACGCATTCAACTAAAGAGCCTTGCAAAGCCCTTTCATTTAGAAATAAAAATTAAATCCACAACAAGGTTGTTGTCAAAACGCTGATTTCCTCTCAGTATTTTGACAGTAATGATGATGTCAAGATGTAAAGCTGTTGAGTTCAAGGCCACATACAGGCGCCATAGGAAGGGGCAACATATAACTATAACAAGTAATATAACCCACAAAACCATGCTAAATACGTAGCGCCCCTCGCGCCACGCTCAGCTTGCAGGCCATGGCACGCGATGCCGGACAAGAAAGAGGAAGTTGGGCTAGGCCGCCGCAGAGCGAGCAGCGCAAATAAACAGTTCGAACCTCACCGCTGTTGGTGCTGGTTCACCCTCGCCTTAGCTCCGACAGATTTGGTGACCCAGCTTCGAACACGCATCCCGATCATCCTACATGAATTCCCTTGGCTCTTCCGCCCTTCCTACCGGCGGCGACCTGTCCCAGAACACTCAGCCTCTCGGTGCTTCGGTGGCTGCGTACCAGCAAGTCAACCTGCCTCCATTTTGGGCCAATAGCCCTCGTGCCTGGCTCCTGCAGGTTGAGACACATTTCCAGCTGCGACGTATCACCAATTAGGAGACCAAGTTCCTCCACCTCATGTCGTGCTTGCTTCCTGACGTCGCTGAGGACTTAGTGGACGTCATCCTTAGTGGACTTAGTGACTTAGTGGGAAGAGGACTTAGTGGGCGGCGGCCTAGCCCAACTTCCTCTTTCTTGACCGGCGCCACGTGCCACGGCCTACAAGCTGAGCGCAGCGTGAGGGGCGCTAAAGGGTTCGAAACCCAAACCTGTCAAAGCTGGTTCTTCCTCGCCTTAGCTCCGTCAGATACATAGAAGCAAATTAAGATGCGAGCGCTGCTTAGAGAACTTTCATTATGAAGGTAGCACACTAATTTAAAATGCCAGCACAGTACTGCGCTATTCATAAACTACAAGCAAAACAATAACCAGGATGCTGCCATATCTTTTAGCAACTTATATAGCCAGAATGCAGGTCAGGTCTACAATCCTAAACGTAAAACGGCAACTGCACCACAAAGTATATGTCAGGCGCTATGCTGGAGCAGACTAGCATTAGCCAATATGCAAAGCTATGCCCCTTAATTAAGGTGCAACTCCTTGATTCACCACATGGAAAAGTCTTTCCTAAAGCTGACAAGGCAGTTTTCGAGTTAGACCTTTACAGGTATTTATTTCCTTTTTTCCTTCCAGAGAGCCATTCATTCATTGCATTTACCTTTGAAAGTGGTTCAAGCTGAATTCACATGCAGGCATTCATCCTCTGCATTAATGCTTTAAGCTTCTGACGATCGTGCATGAATAAAAATGATCACTGAAATCCCATACATAAGCTTACCGTAAGCTCTTGTGGTTTAAACTCAGGGCTATGGAATTTATTGCTTGTGTATGTTCGATGACCATGTTGAAGCCGAACTGTAAGACAAGACAATAGAAGAGAGCAGAATAAAACTGTTGAAAAAAAAAAGTTGATAGAAAGTATATTTGAATAACAAATTGATGAACACACTGATGATTGACAATACAAGGTATATATTCTACAAATGTCTACACCATTTAGTAACTGAAACGTGTCGCAGTCGAAAAGCACGACAATACATGTTTGGAGGCTAAAACAGTTTCAGGGGTTCCTCAGTTGTAATTGTTAAATGCCATACATCTGTGGATAACTTAACTGCAAAACAAAAAAGAACAGCGAGCAGATCCTCAAAGCAATGGGCTCAACAAAAAGTTTGACAGCTGGGAACAAGTCTGTTTGCAGAGAGCACAGTGGTTCGTTTAATGTTCTCATGCTGCATGGGATGGCCCTAATTGAACTCTATGGCAGTGAGCTGTTTGGGAACGAAAGAAAGGGGCCTTCTATTACCTGAGAAGTTTGGAATGCGAAACAGCACCTGTTCTCCCAAACAGATGCTCAGACCATAAATATTTTTTTGCAGTTTCCACGCAGAGTATTGTATGACTGGTGGCCTGATTTTCTTCACCTGTTGTCTGTGTTTGGAGCGGTGCAGCTTCCCTGTAATTTCTTGCTCAAGACGCCCATAAATATTCCCACTTGTTTTCAAGTCGGCAGTCTCGTTTTTTTTTTTTTTCAGTTCTGCAGCCACTCCTTCAAAATGATGTAGTACTGGTTTCATTTGACTGCTTTCGCGACAACGTAATTTTGAGTAATTCCGACAGACGCAGCGATCCTAAGACTCGAATGCAGTTCCGAAGTGCCGCGGGATAGAACGTAATAGTTAAGAACGTTAAGAATGGCGCATGCAAGTACCCAGCAAAAATACAATTAACATGCCAGTCAGAGCAGCTGCTACGCTCAAAGGCACTGTCTTCTGAGCCTGCTGTGGCTTTAGTTGATAGATCCCTCTGGTTTATAATTTAACGGTAGGTGAAAAAGAAAGGTCGTAGTTTTTTATTTATTAATATATATACTTTGATTCCATATCTGTGCTGGGTGCCGCAGCGTTGCTCTGGTTGCCGGCCCGTCAGCATTACACGGCGACAAGTCTTCGCCAAAGCGGGCTTCCCCGCAAGATGAAGGTGCATGCGGTGAAGCACACTTCAGCACGTTTCATACCACGATGTGCTGCGTTTACTGATTCGATCCCTGTGTGCGACCACCGCCGTTCTTAACCTGCCCGCCTAGCTGAAACGGCGCGGAGTCACGGGAATGGGCAGGGCTGATATATAAAAGTCGCACTGCGACGCTTTGAACGTGCGTTCAGAACAGCACACCAGCCGCAGCTGGTCATGACTGTCGCACGGGGCACACCTTGTTGTTCATGATGGCGCGCAGGCACATGATGCAGACGTGGATGTCGTCTTCCGCCTCGCCCATGTGCAGCTTGGCCGCGTGGCGCGAGGCGCGCTTCAGCCGCGGCGTGTCAGCCTCCAGGATGGACTTGCGGCAGTTGGCGGGGCTCGCCGCGTACCCGTTCTCCGACGCCGTGGCCGAACCGGCTGCTGCGGCCTCGCGGTCGTACCTGCGCGCGAAGCAGGGATTGTAGCCCACGGGTGCGTAGCAAACACGCACGCACATCACCGCGCGCTTAGTCTAACGATCCCCGTGCGACACCGGCTAAGTACGCAGAGTAGTCGCATACCACTTATAGCATATTACCACCCGGAAACACGAGTACTGGGATAGGCACTTCATAAGACATACCTTTTTAAAGCGACAGCGTTAAGAGCCGCCCCGTGTCGCAGAAAAGCCGGTGTTATCGGCGTCGGCGGCGTTGGCCGTGAGCGAAAAATGGCGCAGCATGTGTGTCCCCTCTCGGTGGACACCTGAACCGCGCCGTAAGGGAAGGGATTTTCTTACGGCGCGGTACGGGTGTACACCGAGAATTGTGAGACAGGCGTCATTTCCTTTCCTTAAAACCAATTTTCATTTCATTTTCCTTCCCTTACGGCCCGGTTCGGGTGTCCACCGAGATATGTGAGACAGGCGTCCTTTTCTTAAATCGTCCAACGGGCGATGGCGTTCCGGGCCCTCCTCAGCAACGCTGCAACACGCTGTCGCGTCTTAAGCGTCCTCCAAATTTTTCGCAGAGTAGCCGCTCTAGCAAACATATTCAGGTTTCCTTGTGTAAAATAAGCCAATTAATACTGTGCGCTTTAATGCTAGGGACCGTCGGCATCACCGCCACTGGCAACAACAGTAGCAGCAACTACAACAATAATAAAAATCACAGGAACCACCCATGTTTCATGCATCCCAGTACAAAATCCGAGGTTCCGAAGTCTAAAATTGTTCCGTTTCAAGATGACACAGTCAGACAAAGAAATGATGGGTAGCTTATAGCTGTACGATTACTGCAACTTAACAGTCTATACCAAAGCTACAGAGCAGACTGTACACGTCCCGTGTGGATACAGTTCAGAGCGCAACGCAGTAGCCGCGCCATTCTAAATATGGAGCCCTTAAGAAGAGTTTAGAAAAGGACAATATAAATAATCCCGATTTAATGCCGGCGTCGTTTCACTCACCTCAGAAATCCCAGCTGGAACGTCAGGTAGTCAATAAGCACTTCGAGTCCTTTGTTTTGTTCGTCGAGAAATTCTCTCACCCACCTGCGGAGGACGCAAAGAGAGAAAGCTCCAAACGTTCCGCTTGCAACTCACTCCTTTAACTCGCGCGCGCTCCATTACAAGACAGCACGCGCAGCGTCATCACCTGTTCTAGGTCAAAGCGGATGCAATCACCAGGACACAATTACCCCAATTACTACGGCGTCATTCACGCCCAACACAGCCCTCATTAACTCTGAGGTCTGGACGAGTTGTTACGCATTCATGGAGTGATTATCAATTCAGAATAACAGCGTCGCCTTCACTAGCCATCAATTTGTGGAGCTGCCTGATATATACGGTTTGGTTTATAAGGGTTTAACGTCCCAAAGCAACTCAGGCTATGACAGACACCATAGTGGAGGGCTCCGGAATAATTTCGACCACCTAGGGTTCTTTAACGTGCACTGACATCGCACAGTACACACGGGCCTCTAGAATTTCGCCTCCATCGAAATTCGACATCCGCGGCCGGGATCGAACCCGCGTCTTTCGGGCCGGCAGCCGAGCGCCATAACCACTCAGCACCGCAGCGGCGCCTGATAAATACGTTATCTTGCCACACCTATACTTGTTTAGGCTCGTTTTTGTTTTCCCTATGCGGATGAATAAACCGTATACCGTACCGTTTTCAGTAAATACACATACAGCTAGCATACTAAACAAACCCCTCTGAGTGGCCTCAAATAATGACGCTCTCAAGCTGAAGCCTGCGAACACGTTCTAGCTGTCCTCCCACACCACGTATACGTATACAACGGTGAAAAGCCGTTCCCCTTCCACTAAGTATACATGGCGTCTCCCCGCAAGGCTAGCATTGTACAGTCGTCCACAGACCAGTCTAGAGCGCTCGAACTCCGTGCCGTCTGCGGTCCGCAGCGCGCAGAGAGACGTCTAGCGGCAGCGCCAGGTTCGAGGATAGCGCATCCCTGAGTATGGTCTGAGCATCATACATGCGTTATGAGCCTCCGGGACATTAACGTTTGAGTGCAGTGGGGCCGTGCGGGGGCCCAAGGACCTGCGCGTCCTAAACTCCCCTGTATGTAATAAAGTTTGCACAACCACCACCACCGCAATCTCGAACCGGGCGCTGCCGTTAGACGTCTCTCTGCGCGCTGCGCTGCGGAGCGCAGACGGCACGGAGTTCAAGCGCTCTAGACTGGTCTGTGGACGACAGTACAATTGCAATCAGGTACAATGGCGTGTATCATGCTCGTCTGCGGCTGCGTTACAGATGAATCAGGCTTAAGCATACCTACAAGACTGTAGGCAGGCCTTTCCAAAACATCTAATGGATCTTGGGTACCTAAATTCAGCTTTACTGTTCACGCTTTTCCTGTTCCGCGTCGCATGCTCCGCGTCACAGAAACGAAATGAGAGAGAGAAAAAAAAGGCTCGACGTCACACTTACTCAATGTTGTTTGTTCTGAGGGAGATTTCCAAGTCCCGTAGGACCTGAGTGGATTTCGAGTCTCCCAACATTCGTCTTCTCTGAAAGGCAACCGGGGTGGCGGCGCCGAGCGGCGTTAGTGCAAACACGTGGTATTACACGGCATCACACACGCACTCACACAGCAGCAAATACGCGCACGCGAAACAAGCTTAGCCACCAAGCATGCGCAGTCGAACCACCTTATGTTTTGGAGAACACCCGATAGCTATAGAATAGCGTATCGCAGAGCTCCAAAGGATCACCGGAACTTCGCACCCTATATATATATATATATATATATATATATATATATATATATATATATATATATATATATATATATATATATATATATATATATATATATATATATATATATTATATCATTTCATATGTATATGCATCATGTATATCCTGTATCCTGTCCATTACACATATGTATAGGCATGACAGTAGGCATAAAAATTAACACCTTAAGCTCAAGCTGAAAATATGGAACTGTATGGCAAAAAAAAAAAAATCTGACAAGGCACTAAAAACAATTTTTTTTTCCTTCTCCCTGGTTTGAGTTTGAGAAGAGTGGTTCTGACAACTACTTCGAGAAAGTTTTCGCTCCTTTTTATAAAAATAATATCCGCGCAAACTTTTTTGTTTATTTTACGCGCTGGCGCACACATGCCGCCTTCGCGTTGAGAGAGAGAAAGACCTTGCGGTACGCTTTTCAAGGAGACACCGACTGGCTCAAAGCTCGGCCAGGCTGAAACACGGCACCACGGTAATATTCTTTTCTAAGAAAATTAAGATACGCCTACGGGTAACACCATCCATTGCGCTGACGAGCACTTTCAATTTCTGCAGAGTCTCATAATTCTCCAAATGAGTTCCCCCTCATCCGTGTTGGCTTCCGACCATTCAAGTCGACGCGCGAAGCTGGCTACAAGACAACAAAAACGCTTACTAGGAGACCAAAACAAAAGCTACGCTGCAACGCAAAGCGTAAGTCGCGAGACGACTTCTTGCCCTCTAATCTGCGTACTTTTAGAATTTTTTTTGTGTGCTCTAAATAAGGTAATCCCGTTATAACAAAAAGGAAGACATAAGAGGTATGGGCGCGCGAAACAGCGCTTTGTACAACGCCTGCATCGATCGATCCATTTCCCTCAGTCCTCCACATAAGCGCGTTTCATGAAAGCGGGATTCGGAACCTCCCTTCGAGTTTCTTGAACGTTAAAAAAGAAACAGAAAACCCAACTTGCAGTCATACCGTGACCCGCCGCGGTGGCTCAGTGGTTAGGGCGCTCGACTACTGATCCGGAGTTCCCGGGTTCGAACCCGACCGCGGCGGCTGCGTTTTTATGGAGGAAAAACGCTAAGGCGCCCGTGTGCTGTGCGATGTCAGTGCACGTTAAAGATCCCCAGGTGGTCGAAATTATTCCGGAGCCCTCCACTACGGCACCTCTTTCTTCCTTTCTTCTTTCACTCCCTCCTTTATCCCTTCCCTTACGGCGCGGTTCAGGTGTCCAACGATATATGAGACAGATACTGCGCCATTTCCTTTCCCCAAAAAACAATTATTATTATTATTATACCGTGACGCGAACTGCGAAGCCAATTTAGAAGCAGGCTCCATAAGGACTTGGCGGCCTACATTTGCTAGCAGTGTCTCTTGCTGCTGTAAGTTGAGAGCGTCTCAAGGCTAACTTTGTGTGCTACGCGACACCACGCGCTCCGATTCTGGGGGCATCATCGTTAGCAAGGTCTTTCTCTCACACGACACATCGCGGCGGGTTCGACTCGCGAAAAGTACACCAACTACGAACGTTCACCACTATGTGTGCATCAACCGCATTCTCGCGAGCAATGTGCAACGAACAAATGCAATTCGAAATTCCGTTCATAAAAGTGTGTGTATGCATGTGTGACATTAAACGCAAGCACATGCACAGTGCTCACATGCATATACAACACTACACGTGGCTCGTGCAGCCTGCTAGAACAAAAAAAAAGTGCATGCGAACGACACGTGACGACCCGTACGCGAAGGTTAATTATTATGTTATTATAATTAATAACCATACTGTGTTAACCAAGTAGGAAAGAGAAAGGAACAGGTTATGGGTGCCAACAGACGATGTAATGCGTATGCATTTTCCCAAGAAAAAGTTAGACGCACATACAAGCACTGTGCTTTACCGACCTCTTTCGCGCTAAACTCGCTCACACACTATGAAGGCCGTGATCACCGAGCTTAAACGGCGGACACGTTGCCAGCGAAGGCCAGCGCCACATCACTGTCGCTTTGTTGCCACGATATATAGTTTCCCGGAAGCAGGACCCGCTAGTACGAGATTATAAGTCTACACTAGATCAGTACATACGCAATTAGTATGCACGCTAAAAGGTACTTATTTATGTACGCGTTTGTCGCGTTACAACGCTGTGCCCTCATAAGTGCGAGAGAGCTTAGTGCGTGAAAAGTTCAGGGGCAGCATGAGCTCGCGACCCGGACACCTGTTCCTTCGCTCTTCCATTCAGTCAATGCACGCAGTGTTACCGGGGCGCTCATCGCAAGGAGAACTCCCAGATCGAACTCAAACTTGCTCGCTCCAACTGACAAAAGAGCTCGAAGTTTCACACCTTGCATGCTCGAGTCATGCTTGCGTCACTTGCGTAGATCACCAACCTCGCGCTATCCCATAAGGCTGCTGATGCTGTAATAAGCCATTTGTTGTCGAGGTGTTGACACCGCGTACGTCACAATGCTCTGAGCCTGGCTAAAGACGGTATACCGGCACTATTAACACTTACCGCCCAACTACGAGTAACCAAAACTAACTATCAAATAAATAACAACGCGCCCGAGTTAGCTTCACCGCATTCCCGTTGCATCGCTGGCCTAGCGGCTATACTCAATGAAGTACTCTGTAACGCGAGATCAATTGAGTTCACCTGCAACCTTTAAGCTACGTCAGATATTTGTGCGGTTACTCTCCCAGTGTTGGGTCACGTGCTTCATCCTCCGCGAGCGCCTCGCGATCACTCAAAAAGCGTCGCTCAAATTCAGTCTGCGCTGTTCGCCATTATTTGCTCGCTACTGATCTGCACACGCACAAAAAATAAAATTACAGAGCGACCGGTTCCTCTTGCGTCGAGTGCCCCAATAACAGCCGCTGCCAGCGCTCAGTGAGACCAATAACTTGAAAAGAAAAAAAAATCATGCACACGCACGCACTGTACAACGTCAAATGACGTTCGAGAGAGCAAAAGCACGGCCCGCATACGCGTTCCCGTTAAGACGACTTCCTCGACACGAGTCCAATACATTGGAACTGGGGGGATGAAGCCCATTAGAGGAAAAAGGCCGCCGTGCAAAGGTATTCACGAGGTGCACACTATAGGACGAACGTGCCCACACGGCAGGTCGTTTCCCGTTTTCGTCCACACAGGGTGACCTTACAAGCCTGGTGTGGTTTTTCAACTACCGTGCAGCGTCTCCAGCCAAGAAGACAGGCACTACTAACCTGACAGCAGGCATAGCACGAGGCTTATGCCAGATCTGGGTACACCGCTAAGAATAAAAATGCACACCGACTAATGGAGGAGCTATTGAACAGATTCCCCCCGTTTTGAAATCAAACCTGCTTTAACGTCCTTCCCTTCCTGCTTTCCTTGTGTTTTATTTGTTGTTTATTTGTTTGTTTTCTTGCTCCAACAGATTTGAGTGGAAGAAGCGTCTACTTCGTAGCACAAAATGTCAATTTGATTTATCTCCTTCAGTCATTCGTTTAATATTTTTATCTCTTACTTGCGCGGTTCACCGCACATCGGCAAGGCATATATATACATATATGCCCAGGACGTATATATAGGCTCGCCGAAACGGAGACACGAGCTGAGCGGGTGCATTTGCTCTCGCGTAAAAACCGCATGCCCCTTCTCTGGCAAACAGGGACTCAAAACGGAGCCTCTGAGAGCAGACACGCAAAACCCGGATGCACTGTACTCTAAACCCAAACGCATTCACGCAGCAAAATGCTAAACACTGCCCGCAGCACAAACGCTCCAATATTTACCCTCCACCGCTTGCAGTCGAAGAAGATGAGCATTCGAGTGGAATGCAGGTACGGAAAGAGAGAAAGGGAGAGAGAGAGGGGGGAAACAACAGATGTGCTTAGCGTTAAACAAAGTGCGACGAGCGGTTATTTCAAAGGCGTCCCGCATAAAAACGAGCAAACAAACAAAAAATACGACGCCCGTCACGTGTGCGTGACGCGTCAATGAATAAAAACCACCAAGGTCCGTCGTGTTAGTGAGTTCCTCCACCTCACACAACACAGGCAAAACAAATCCCCCGTGGTTAGCGAGCGAGCCAGAGAAAACACAAAGGCAGGCAGAAGGAGAAATGTATACCTGTATGGGTAACAATAATGTCGAAACGGCATCGTACACCATTTGATTATTTACCTTGGCGCTCCTGGAAGCTCGGGGGTCAAGGTAGGTCTTTAATTTACGTAAGTAAAAGGAAGGGGGTTCTTTTGCGATCACTTTTTCCTGAGCGGGGATAAACGTTGGGGATTGGTTCGGGGAGGGAGGAATGGGGAAAGGGGGGAGACGGTGAGAAGCAGTGGAGAAGCCAATGAGCACACAGCAGGGAGGTGATGGGAGGGGGAGAGGGACGTTGGAAGGGCAGGGGGAAAAATCAAAAAGAAAGAGAAAACAGAGATTAGGCGTGATCACTCAAATGTTTCGTCACCAAACGCGAAACAAAGAAAACGCGCTGCGCGCTACAAGACGGCTACACAACAACAACAACAACAGAAGAACACGCAAATTCTTCAGGGAAAACAGCGCATCCGGCTTGAAATGATATCGCAACAGTTTCTCCGACATTCACCATTACCAAGAAACGCGTCACTGGAGCAGCTAAGTTTTGTTATTCGCCTGCAGCTGCTGGCCTGATCGCTGTTTTTTTTTTTTTGCTTGCACGCCGCGAAGCAGTAACTCAAACGAGAGCAATACATGTCGAATTGACAGTCATCTCACAAAGCATCAGGTTGGCACATACCATCCGGAATATTGGCGCTCTGCGTGTAACTGAAAGCCTATACACAGACTCCTATAGCATCGGACTGCGGCGTCCTAATAGAATAAACTCGCCCACAAAAGAAGAAAGTGAAATTGTGGAGACCTTCGGCTCCACATAAACGTCTCGCACATTGCTGCAGCGGTCGACCACGCCTCCACAGGTCTTCGCAGGCTGCTGTAAAACACACACACGAAACACACACCGAACAGGCCCTCACTATTCATCAACATGGAGGAGTCCCTGCCCGCGTGGCCAATGCACTTCGATCGCACCGCAGCCGAGTAGCAAGTCCAGCCTGACCTATAAAAATACCACCGCCACATGTTCCGCGGTTGAACTCTATACCTCCTCGTCCGACATGTAATACCGAGAGGAGCTGGTGCCAAGTTAGTCACCTGCATCGTTCTGGCCCCGTGAGATGCACCGAACAGGTAAAGCCTGCATGCGAGGTGGAAATGCTTGGCTGTCGCTCATCTCGGCACAAATGTCCAGTGCTCCCGCCAGAACGTCTGACCAAATGTCGGCTACGTGACGCTAGGTTCGGTTCACGAACGCGGACAAACCTCTTTCATCAGCGCACCTTTTACTGAGTCTCCACGGGTACCTTGTATTAGAGATTATAATAAAAAAAGCAACTCTCTGAAACAGACAGAGCTATGACAACGTTGGACTGTCGTGTGAGGCGCGCGCATGCGCCGGACTGCAACACCTTAAATCCCAGACTGTTCACGCTACTGGCCGTTACAAAGTAAACTCAAGTGGAGCTAAAAACTAAACTAAAGAAGCGTCGCGGAAACTACAGCGCACGAAACACACAGAAAGACGCGTGAAATGCGCGAAAAATGCATCCTCCGGGCAGATGTCGATCGGCGCCTTGCGAACAAGCCTTTACGGAAAAAAAAAAGCTTGCGGTATAACGAAACGAAAAATGAGAGAGAGAAAGAAAATGAGGAGTATGAGGAGGAGTCACTTACTTGATCGCAAATCATGTCCCATTTTTTCTCGTCATCGTACTGCTTGAGCAGTTTAGCTTTGTCAGGTGGCAAATCCATTGAATTCTGCGAGAGAGAAAGAATGCAAACAGTCAGAACAGGAAACGGTCGGCGAATTACAGACTCGGCACCGTGCGGGAAAACTCCCCGGTCTATAGTAACTGAGCTCGAAGGAATCTAAATTACTTCGTTAAACTGAGCACTTCGTTACAATGACAAGTCCCCTGGGCCTGCGATTGTTTGCGACAGTCGTATACTACTTTCTCCGAATGGGTCATTCCGCCAAATCCAGCGGAATGTGCGAGGTCAAACATTAATGCAAGACTTCCAGTACGGAGGCGTACCTGTAATAGAAATGACGCACGAAATGGAAAAAAAAAAAACCTAGAGACTCCACTTCGAGGCTGGAAGAACACTTAAAAAGAGACAAAGCAGGGAGACCAATGCAGCACATTACCACACCAAATAAAACCCCACCGGCTTCAGCTTTACTGCCGTTTTGTGCAACACAGAGGTAATGTCACCGACAAGGCTGAAGTCATGACTAATTAAGCGCGGCCAAGCTCTTTGAGCGCTCGTACAGGCATAATAAAAGGACACCAGAGCGAAAACAGCCAAGCCTCGATCAGCCGACACGGAACAGTCTTATTGCAGCGATCTTTCAAACCTGCAGGCACCGCCATTGGCGAAAAGCACGGTAGAAGTGTCCATCCCAGATGACGCAACCGAGTCGTTCTTTCCCACCTAGCCTATAGCCTCACCCCTCTACCATCAAACTATGGGGAACGGCTGGAGACGCTTAGATTAGATCGTAGAATATATCCCCCTCCCCATATTAAACTCACCACAGAAGAAGCCACATTTTGGAGGCGAATACAAACGAATACCTTCCCTAACCTGTACTTGTACAGCTTCATTCACCCTTCCAAATTCCGCCCCTTCTGTCCATGGTGCGGCGATAAGCCTACGCTGTTTCACATTTCCTGGAATTGTCCCCAAAAACCACCTCATCTAAAAACATTACAGACATCATACGAGCAGTGGGAGGCAGCCCTGACCAGCAATGGTCTGGAGGACCAGTGTCGCATCATCAGACTGGTCCAGGCATCCGCCCAAGCCACCGGAGTCCTGAACTGAGGAGTCTGCCTACCTGACTCGTAGAACACTTCAATGGAATAATATATGTTTTATCTCTCTCTCTCTCGCCTAGTCTACTATAACCAACCTAGCCTAACCTAACCTAACCCGTGACGCTACTACCGAGGCAGCGTAGAGAGCTTCGTTCTACCCTCCTTTGCAGCTAAACACACACCTCAGAGATAAACAGCCAGTCTTCGACTAGCTCTGCGAACGTTAACTCCAACTTCACGCATACGGGGCCGACACAGCTGCGCGGTTAAGCATCGTGTATGTATCCTACGTGCGTACCTCACTTTCGATGCACTGCAGCCTGTATATGCAACTGGCGTGCACGCTAACGTACTACGTACGCACAGAAGAGAAAGAGCCGCCCGTCAGACAAATCGCTCTTCGATCTCGTGCGACCACGCGCGAGAGCGGGGGAAGAAGGCGCACCACCCTTCCCCGATTACTGCACAGAGGAGAAAGGCAATCACCATGCATGGTGACCCACTTCGAACTTTTTCACCGCCCCCAGCAGCAGCGAGCACGCCATTTTCTGCCTGGGACGCCCTCCCGTGCACGCGATCGAAGCCGCGACGGAAGCGTACGAAACTCCGGAATTGAAGGGACAGTACACGAGGAGAAAGGGGGGTACCGAAAGAAGGGGCCGGTCGCGATGAGCTCGACTGCAAGGTTCGGAACAGGGTCAGCGGCGGTCGGACCGAGTTCCATCGCTCTCGATTAAGCCTCTACCGACGTCGAGCGGAAGGCGCGGTCAGAGTCGCGTCGCCGCGGGTTGTCGTCGTGAAAAAAAAAAAAAAAGCGACAACCCGTCACATCCGAAAACGGTTTTATGGTTTTATGGGGTTTAACGTCCCAAAGCGAATCAGGCTATGAGAGACGCCGTAGTGAAGGGCCCCGGACATTTCGACCACCAGGGGTTCTTTAACGTGCAATGAAATCGCACAGTACACGGGCGGGCGTCTAGATTTTCGCCTCCATCGAAATTCGACCGCCGCGGCCGGGATCGAACCCACGTCTTTCGGGCCAGCAGCCGAGCGCCGCAACCACTCAGCCACCGCGGCGGCACATCCGAAAACGAATGGTGCTGGATTTTCAGCGCGGTCATGCGCCGCTATATAGTCGGAGCCTTTTTGTTGTTGTTTTGCTGGGCGATAACTATGAGCTTGAGACGGCGTGCACGCAAAGGTATGGGGTCCCCTGCTGAAGTCCGAACTCCTGCAAAAACTGAAAACGGCTTTCATGTAATGCGACGAGAGAATGTATGTTCGTGCAAAATGCTGCGGTTCGGGTGACGCGAAGCGAACGATTCATGTGACCTTGGCACTTGATGACGTCGTTTCGTGAGGATATGACCACTATAGTCGTATCAGTTCTGAATTCAGCTCCATACACGGACGACCTGGACCACGCGCGACAGTATTTATTTATTTTTATTTTAATACCTTCAAGGCCCCGGAGGCATTACAGATATACCTGCTTTTCTTTGTCCTGGGCCTTAACACACTTCACCCGCTATTTGACGGCGCGATTCAGGTGTGAATCCGAGGCGAGACAGATGAGACTTTTCTTAACTTCATATCCACCTCTTGCTTCTAAGCAGCGTTCCTGAACCTTGGCTCCAAGAGCCGCATCTCGGCCACGGCGGCCACGTTTCGATGGAGGCGAAACGCAAAAGGCGCCCGTGTGCTGAGCGATTTCAGTGCACTTTAAACATCCCCAGGCGGTCGAAATTTCACTACTACTTTCTACTAACACCACTACTTTCTCCCTTTTCTTTTTTCACTCCCACCTTCCTTCCTTCCCTCACAACGCGGCTGAGGTGTCCACCGAGAAGTTAGATAGTTACTGCGCGTTTCCCTTCCTCGTAAGCATTTACTACTCCGCCTCTCTTCAAATCAAGAAGAAAAAAAACAAGTACAAGAAACCTGTGGTCGTGTTTTGCGAGGATTCATTTCTCGATTCATTTATTTCACCCCTTCAACGTCATTGGCCGGCTTCGGCGGTGCTGACCAACGGCACAGAAAAAAAATAAAAGCGGAAGGGGAAAAAGAATCCGTACAGAGCCACAACGAGAGGCTCTGTGCATACACATGACTGCAACGGTTATCGGAGGCAAGGACCCGCGGCACACAAGACTTCCACGACGCAGAGCAAACAGAACCAGCGGAACGCAGCACACGCAGGGAAAAAAGAGACAGCGGAGAAAGGAAGCACGGGGGGGGGGGGGGGGGGGGGGGGGCTACGCCGTGATCCACGGTGCGAACAAGAAGCCCTACGCCCGAGCGCTCAATTTCCGGCAGCACCCGGAGACCGTTATAGCGCGCGCGGGCGCCGCATCACACCACGGCGGGCACTCGACAAGCGCACCCCTTGCGCCACGCAGGAAGGAAACGCGGACGCGACACACGAAAGAAAAGCGCCGAGTGACTGCGGCTCGGAAGTCCTCGCTGGTGCTTGTGCATTCGCCAGGCGTGTTTACGCACACGGGTGACGGCAATATGAAAAGCAGAGCGTTACCTGAACTCAACCAGTGGTTGTTTTATCGGTGCCAAAAGTAAAAGGGAGCACGCGTGTTTTGTCATTATAGTTGTCGAATAAAGTCCCCTGCTGGATAGTTTCCCCTGGCACTGATGTTCCATTACCCCTCCAAAAGCTTTGCATGCTAACTGCGGACACCAGTTACGAATTTCTTATTTTCAGAGTTAATAATAATAATTGGTTTTGGGGGAAAGGAAATGGCGCAGTATCTGTCTCACATATCGTTGGACACCTGAACCGCGCCGTAAGGGAAGGGATAAGGGACGGAGTGAAAGAAGAAAGGAAGAAGGAGGTGCCGTAGCTGGAGGGCTCCGGTAATAATTTCGACCACCTGGGGATCTTTAACGTGCACTGACGTCGCACAGCACACGGGCGTCTTAGCGTTTTGCCTCCATAAAAACGCAGCCGCCGCGGTCGGGTTCGAACCCGGGAACTCCGGATCAGTAGTCGAGCGCCCTAACCACTGAGCCACCACGGCGGGTAACCCGCGTATATTAATATCAATTCTCACTAATTCTGTTTTTTTTTCTTCTGTGGTCGGAGCCTTGTATATACGCTCGCAGCCTGCATTGGCTTGTATGTCTTTGTTTATCGGTTTGGGGTGCTCACCGTGCCTCGTTGGAACTGCTAGTGTGTGCGCTCTGAGCTGTTCCTCGAGAGCACGCTCGCGTTTCCATATTGCGCGCTTTGTCCTGAGGGCAGGGAGGATAGCCGCGGGAACAGCGCGATGGAGAAGAAATTGTTTGGTATAGTTGACAAGCGTTTGCCATGATTGGTTCACCACGCGCGCTGCATGGTTTTCAGCTTCGGGCGTTTCTGCGTTCAGATCGTTTACGGAGAACTTGCAAAGAGGCTCTGGACAGCGCAACGAGCGATGGAAACTAGAATGAGGGGTTAGAGAATGGGGCCCGCGTATATTCATTCTCTAATTCTCGATGCCCCATTCTCTAACCCCTCATTCTAGTTTCCATCGCTCGTTGCGCTGTCCAGAGCCTCTTTGCAAGTTCTCCGTAAACGATCTGAACGCATAAACGCCCGAAGCTGAAAACCATGCAGCGCGCGTGGTGAACCAATCAGGGCAAACGCTTGTCAACTATACCAAACAATTTCTTCTCCATCGCGCTGTTCCCGCGGCTATCCTCCCTGCCCTCAGGACAAAGCGCGCAATATGGAAACGCGAGCGTGCTGTCGAGGAACAGCTCAGAGCGCACACACTAGCAGTTCCAACGAGGCACGGTGAACACCCCAAACCGATAAACAAAGACATACAAGTCAATGCAGGCAACGAGCGTATATACAAGGCTCCGACCACAGAAATAAAAAGAGAGAAAAAAACGGAGAGAGAGGGAGGACACCGCAGCATCCAAGCATTCACAGGCGCCACGAAAGAGGGTGCCAGCCCTGTTCCATCCGTCGAGCTATCTTTACGAGCTGCCCGGAGCAGGAGGCTCACAGACTGACGAGCCTCCGCGGGCAGCTTGGCGGCGCCCGTGCACCAGCCAGCGCAGACGAACGCAGCCTCGCCACGGCCAGAGGGGAGCCGTGTGTTCCAGAGCGCCACCTCCAGGCCCCTCCTCCTCTTCCCGACTCCTCCTATATCGCCTTCCACCCAAACAACACAAGCAGCTCCCCAGCGGCGCCCAGAAAGGGTCGCATTGTTTCACAGCCATCGAAAGCAGCACCACCGCAGCTTTCTTTATGACGACCCGGATGGAGGCGGCAGCACAATGTCTTCCGCGATAACAGCGTCGTCGCCCGCTCCGAGGCCTGCGCGGGCCCCGCGGCAGCTCGGGACGCGAGCGTCGCGTGTGTCGAGCCTGGCGTGGGATACACAGAAACGGAAGCGTTTATTCTATATACCACAGGCCGTGGCTTTACCGGGCGTCACTCAAAGCGACCCGACCGCACCGGCGCCTGACACATTACGCGGCAAAGTTTTCATGGTGTGGCGCAACCGCGAAGACGCGTGCGAAGCCCGCTCGCATTTGTCAGCGTGGCTGATCCATGGCTCCACAAATGATAGGCCAGATGTATAGCGACAGAGTGTTTCGCGCTTCGGAACACTCGGGAACGCTTTTAGTTTGCATCGTTAAGCCCAGCGTTGCGTCACGGGACATGCGCTGCTTTTCAAAATAGGAACAGGAAGTGCAGCGGATGATGGAGCTGAGTGCGGCCTTTTCAACTTCCTGCGCTAAGCTCCACTCGAACGACTCACTTGTCCCCATCGCCCGTATAGACACAGCCGAGGTGAAACGAACAACGTAACTTCAAGACCTACAACGGCCATCCGGGCAGGAAAGCACAAAAGTGCTACCGCGTATTGCAGCGAAGAGTGACACAAGGGCACACAGCAGAGTGCGCACTCACGAACGCCTGTGTGCGACACGCACGGTGCTAAAGCGAGTGTCACTCATAAACATGCGCTGCGATTCCACACAACGGCCGGGACGCGTCAGGCGGTCCGTATAGCGAGGCTTTGCAGGAATATACACAACCATGAGCCAGCAAAACGTGACCGGGTGTATACACAACCCACGATTTCTTACACGTATATCAACCGAACATGTCGAACGTGCCGTGCCGCCCCTGTCTTCCGCAACAACCCGCATGGAATTCAGAGCTCTAAAAATTAGTCTTAGAGGAATAATGCCGTAGAGGACAGGGAGGAACCGATTCAGAACATTTATCTCCATTTCCAAGGCGCCGAAGCCTACACGGGATACTGTAAAGAAAGTAGCGCTGCGGCAACATCGTCGCGAGTAGCCGTTTCTTTTTCTTTTTTTTGCTGGCTTCGCCGCATAGCACACGAGCACTTCTCCTCATGACAGAGGTGTCTTGTGGAAAAGGTACAGGCCAAACCGAAGGCTTTGTTGATGGCCGCCTTCTGGTCAACGGGAATTGCTTTACGCTTTCGCTTTCCGCCGCTTCGCCCTGTGGAAACCAGCTGGACCTCGATACCAAATGCACTACCAGAGCGTTTTAGCCATGCGACCATGGTGCGAAAACGGAAACTAAACTGCACATGGTACCAGAAAAGCTGAGTGCGCTGGCAGTGGGCCGAGTGAAGGAATCAGGTTGGAGGGAGGAAGAACTGCAATTTGCCACATCGAATCGGCACGAAAGTGCCAGGCACCGTTACGAATCGGCA
The DNA here is from genome assembly GCA_030143305.2 of Amblyomma americanum. NCBI lineage: Eukaryota > Metazoa > Arthropoda > Arachnida > Ixodida > Ixodidae > Amblyomma > Amblyomma americanum. Next base: position 84,772 of record JARKHS020034195.1, read on the forward strand.
TTCTCAGCGCGAAATCTTTAATTGGTTTTGGGGGGAAAGGAAATGGCGCAGTATCTGTCTCATATATCGTTGGACACCTGAACCGCGCCGTAAGGCAAGGGTAAAGGAGAGAATGAAAGAAGAAAGGAAGAGAGGTGCCGTAGTGGAGGGCTCCGGAAATACCAAATTGGGTTCCTTGAATATTTGTTATGCCCCGTTGCCGGAAAATTTTACTTCGTAAAAAACTTGGGGCGGAAGGGGGGGGGGGGGGGGGAGGGCTTCTTAATCACATTCTTAACGAAAATGCGAGAGCATTCGGAATTTGGCCCACTTCCGAAAATTCCAAAAGATACCCAAAATTTTGGAAGTAGACCAACTCCGGAGGCCCATGCCAAAAAATGGATCAAGATAGATAAGTGACAAGATAAAGGTGGATTGCAAAGGATTATTTGGTAAGTTGAGGTGGATTAGTGGGTCGCATTAGTATAATCACACACGATAATCCAATGGAAGGTGCTCGACACATTCTAGTCTTCATATTTTCAAATTTAGCGGTGCTGACGACGTTCCGGTCCCCTCGACCAAATCGGGGAACTTCGTTACGTAGAAACCGGCGGCAATTACTTGTGAAACGACAATCTAATGCTATAGCACTAAAACGAGAAATCAAATGCATGGTGTGCAACACGCTGTCCATCCGTCTCTTCTTGTTCCCTGTCCCCTGTCGCAGCGCTGGTAAAAGCTTCCAACATGAACCAACTAGCGCAAATTTCCGTGTTAAAGCAAGGAGGCTGGATAGTCCATTTTTAAGCAAACTCGTTTATTAAGACTACGATGGCTCTACGAGAATCCGCAGAGCGTGGACGGACGTATAGCCGAACGGGAGGGGGGCGTCATGAATGCGTAGTTTGTGCACAGGAACGCCAAGTACTCTGGGCAGCGGGGTCCGGATGCCTGTGAGTGATAGTATATAGGATGAATGCGCAGCTGACAATGGACTTCTAGGGAGCTTCCAAGGGAAATGGCTATTACTTCGCTATATCCATTATCTCTGTAAAAACAGTTTCGTTACAGCGAGATTCGACTATAAGAAGACATGGCGAGAGCGCAGGCCCCAAGCAGCCGGATACTGCAGCTGTGTATGACATCACGCAGGCTCCCGTTACTGCGCCTATCAATTAAGTTAGGCCAGGGGACCGTTAGCCGCTCGCGTTCACGTGTTCGTGGTCTTCCACTGCATACGCGGCCAGTATCAGCGAGTAGGGCTTCCTCGAAATCCGTGCCCGTCACTGTTCGCCTTTTCTCGGCGCTATTTTGACGCGCAGCCGCCGAGCTATTCACAAGTTCCTTCCCCCGCGATCTCGTAATCGAGTTATCTCAGCGCGCCGGGGGAAAAGCACAGCGACCATCAATTATATCTGCTCGAGACGTGTTTGCGGCAGCAGTCACTGGCGGGGAGAAGAGCGTTAATTAATTTACACACGTACGCCGTCACGATCGATCCGACTTCTCGTCTAAACACAAAAAAGGTACGTCGAAACACTCGGCCTAAATGCTTCATTTATTGAACAGTTTCTCGATACTGAAATATGTATTGTATGCATATTTATGTATGTATTTTATTATGTATGTATGTATGTATGTATGTATGTATGTATGTATGTATGTATGTATTTTTTTTAATATGAGCAGAACGCCCTAGAAAGCGCGAAAACGTTTCACGCGATAACCAGTGTATAAACCCTCTCTTCCATCGTCTTAATACGCGCCCAGTAAAATCCACCTGTACCCCACCTGTACGGTGGGCGGAAAGAGGGTTGGCACATTCCACCTCCGCTTTGTACCTGAACGACCTAACACGTGCGGGAGCGGGGAGAAGAATAGGTAAGCCCAGCAGGACGGTCTTCAGAGAAGAGAGCACAGCGCGCTGCTGTTGAACCAACCACGTGGTTCGAACCAGCGAGAAGCTGCGACCCCCGGCACTGCACACAGAGCGCCCTTCTTTGTTTCGTGCCCACCCGCCGACGTCCGCCAGACGGGGCAGAGGAGCCCCGTAGAGCAGAGGGGCGCGTACACGGCGCTGTGCGTAGCGCGTACTGTACGCCGACTGCCGGCGGAGGCCAGCACGGGGCACGCCCGGCACGGCGCCGAGCCTTTGCGCGTGCACGGCGGCTGCGGAGGAGATTCCACGGGCACCGATCAGTGCTTGGCCGCCTCTCTCTCTCTCCCCCCCACCCGGCTCCCCCGGGCCAAGAATAAGAGGAAGAAGGGATCTGCGCGTGCGATAAAGGGAGAGACGCCCCTCCTCCGGCAGGCGACCGCGGGACGCGCGCACTTGACGCGCATACCGCGGGCGGGCAGAGTACCGTGTTTTCTCCCACAGGAGCCGAGCGCCGGTACGGTGAAGGCTGCGTGCGTTCCGGGAAGGAGAAGCCGTGACTACAGTCGCGATTTGAGCAGGCTGACTGAAGTTTTCAACAGCGCCAACATTACGGAAATACACAATTAAGGCCCTGATAAAAAAAAAGGAAAAAAGACAGACCGGGGCTTTATTTACTTCCGTCCGTACGCCGTCTCAGAGCTATCGTTAAACACCGAGCAAACGTGAGAGCAACGAAAAGGGGGAAAACAAACAGAAGGAGCAGCTGGAAATATGAAAACGTAAGGATTTTCGCCGAAGGACGAGAAATAATAGCCACTCGCTCTGCTCGTGACGTGCTCTTTCTCAACACAGAAATCAAGAATTCGCCGCTCAATCGTCGCGAGCCTCAAATCACTGTACTATTGTGTTCGCGTTTCATCCCCCACCCCCCTACCCCCAATAGTCTGCACCAGCTCGAAGCGTGTTTGCGCGTGTTATCTCCAGCCGCGACTGCACCTGGCAACCGCCAGGTGGACGTCGTTCCTTAGTGCCGCAAAGGTGCACAAAGCGTGGCCCAGTGATCTCGGAAACGCTCCTGCGCGACATTTCGGCGAGAGCGAACCGTTATGTGCGCGAAGGTCTCGCAAGCGCGCGTCGCTCACTCCGCGCAGTTCGTATTCGCACCGACCGTATAACGCAGAACGCATCGCAATGAGTGCGTTCGTTGATGTCAAAGTGGCGAGGACGATGCTCTGTGTGCTCCGCGGTACACCAGTATGGCGTTCATTCGTTACACAAACACTCCGAACCGATTTAAAATGGAACGCCTCATAGTTTTCTAAAAATGGCTACGCGCCGAGTACGAGTGAGAAGCCATGTTATTATATTACAGAGTAGCTTCTCTCTGAAATAATGGCGGCAAAAAAAAAAGAAAGCTCCAAGCACTAGTGAAAATAAAGAGGATTCTTGAATTCCAACCTCTCGTACATTCCCTGTACAATGCGTAAACATGTGCTGCTTCTGTCAGAAGCAAAGGGCCCCCAAGGAGGTTGCACTTCAGGGACAACAAGCCAAACAGCATGGTGAAGATGAAAACCCAGAGGTCTGTATATTACAAGAGCCGTAGTATACATTGACAAAAGAATGTCAGACGGCGTCCGTACATGAGCAGTGCTTCGCCATCCGCAGAAGCAGGACCCAAGAGCCGCCTAGTCGATCGAATCTGCGTTGGGCCAAGATATCCCAGACTGGCTGTGCTGGGCCCCCTTCGTGCCGTGATAAGGGGGGCCCAGGGGGGCCCCCGCGCGCCTCCCGCTGGGGGCAGACTGACGTCGGAAAAGGCGCGTGGGAGATAAGCCCCCTCCCCTCCTCCTTCAACCCACTTGTGCTCCTACGCTTCTCCGCTCCAGGAAAAGGGGAGGGGGCAGCACATCCCACACTCACCTCAAGCTGACTCGCGGGGTGGAAGATGTCTGCGCCGGTCAAGTGCACCGAGGGAGAGAAATTCAGAAACAAGGCGAAGGTATGCGTTCGGAGAAGCCGCCGCTGCTCGAGAACGAAACGAAGAGAATGAAATGAGAGAGGGGGGCAGGAAAGGGGGCGTGGTCCAGCGACCGCGAACTAGGAGCGTTCGCCTAAATGCAGGCACGATCCCCTTGTTCGCGCTTTCAAGCGGTACTGCACCGGGTCACGTTCTGGCCCGTGTACCCGAAGGCGGGCGAGACTGGAACCCAAGTTGGCAGCCGGGAAAGCGAGCACGGGCGCGTTTCCCACGCTCCGTTTGTACGGGAATGTGTTGTCTCTCGCGCAGTGTTATTGTTACCGTTACGTAAGGACTGAAAAAAAATGGTTGTTGGGGAAAGGAAATGGCGCAGTATCTGTCTCACATATCGGCGGACACCTGAACCGCGCCGTAAGAGAAGGGATAAGAGAGGAAGAGAAAGAAGGAAGGAAGGAAGAGGTGCCGTAGTGGAGGGCGTAAGGACTGCTAAATGCAACACTGTAGAGCGCGCGCTGCTCGCTTGCTGTAGTGTGGGCGAGGCTTCGTAACAGCTGTTAACCTGAAAGCGCACGCAGATGCGGCTGCCATCCCCGCCGCGGTGGCTCAGTGGTTAGGGCGCTCGACTACTGATCCGGAGTTCCCGGGTTCGAACCCGACCGCGGCGGCTGCGTTTCGATGGAGGCGAAACGCTAAGGCGCCCGTGTGCTGTGCGATGTCAGTGCACGTTAAAGATCCCCAGGTGGTCGAAATTATTCCGGAGCCCTCCACTACGGCACCTCTTTCTTCCTTTCTTCTTTCACTCCCTCCCTTATCCCTTCCCTTACGGCGCGGTTCAGGTGTCCAACGATATATGAGACAGGTACTGCGCCATTTCCTTTCCCCAAAAAACAATTATTATTATTATTATTATTATTATTATTATTATTATTATTATTATTATTATTATTATTATTATTATTATTATTATGCGGCTGCCACGCGTCTCACAGGCTCATTCAAAGTCATTGCTTAACACAAGGGGTCGTTGCAAACGCCGAGAGCAACTGCGGTGAATATAGGCTATACATCTCAGAGACGCGCTCTGAAGCTCACTCGACTTAATTCAGCTCCCGGCCCCAAGTACATCGCAGTGCAAATGAGCCTCAAAAAGGGCAACTGAAGCGGTTTCAGAATCCGACGAGATAAAAGAGATCGAATGAGTGAAACTTATAGCTAAAGCACGCGAAGCCTTATTGGGCTAGCGTTTGAAATAGTGACCGATGAAAACTGCGACCGCGTTCAGGCCTCTCCGCAGCGGAAAGTGCCAAGTGCGGGGTGTGTGTGTGTGTGTGTGCGTGTGCGTGGGGGGGGGGGGGGGGAGTAAGGTATCGCACTATGTCATCTACTGCGCCGGTACATCCCCGTCGGCAGAAACGCTTGCTTCCAAAGAAGGAAACCAACGCCACCGAAGGCGAAGCACGCAGGCCGTTGTTTGGCGATATACGACGACGCCCACCGTACACAGTGTGGATGAAGGCAGCGGAAATTTGAAGTTCCATTCATCCCTGATGTCATCTCCGAGCTTCGCCACACTCCTGAGACGTTGTGAGGTGAAGCCTGAGCTTTAATTGACGATTACGTTCCCATTTCAAATCCTAGCGCAAAGAAAAAAAAATCTTAACATCCTTTACCTACAGGTTTCATACATTTGAATCCTTGACTATGGCGGAATTACACACACACACACACACACACACACACACACACACACACACACACACACACACACACACACACACACACACACACACAAACACACACACACACACACACACACATATATATATATATATATATATATATATATATATATATATATATATATATATATATATATATATATATATATAAATCAGCTCTTTAAGGGTTTTATTCTTCGTGGCAATCTTCTAAGTTAGAGAATAAAAGCATAAGTAAACCCATCGAAGCACAGAGAACCAACCAGCAAGTTATGCGGCGAGATTTTGTTTTGCCGACCAACCCTGCACTGCCGCTGCCACTAAACCCCCGTCGTGAACTACTCTGCCAGTTGTGATCACGTGATATAATTACACACCGTTTCCTCGTTCGCGAGTTCTTTCGACACCCGGCCATGCCAGTAAAGCTTGGTCGAGCGCGACTACAAACCAATAAGCATAACACGCGGAGCGGCGCAGCCAATAAGAAGCTTCCACACTATCGTGTGTAGGAACACGGTCGGATTTTTTTTGTTTTTTTTTGCCTTCGCCGCACGTGAACTTGAGTTATGGAAGCACGGCTCCCGAATTGGAAATCGCCCACGCACGCACTAAAACCGCGACGCGAACAAGAACGGCAAGAGTTATGATTAATGACAGGCCAGCGATGCAGCCAACAAAAAAGAAAGAGTAATAATAAAGTGCTCATGAAAAATCCGAAAGCGCCCATATTGAGATCGCGTCGTCGAAGTCCCCATTTTCCCTCGCCTCGAGCGAGAAACCAAGCATCCGGGCGATGAACGTTCTTACTGCAAAGTGTGCTGCATACACGGACGAAGTAGTCATTGCACTTCAGTCCGCGGAGGTACAGCGGTCGATGAAGTAACTTTCAAGTACTCCCGTTCGCTTAAACAATAGAACTAAAACAAAAAAACCTGTACAGAGAGGTGACAGCGAGAGCTGTACTTTGCCACCGACTGTGCTTGTACAGTCGCCAGCAAAGGTTTACGGGCTGCACGCGCTCAGGCTGGATGGATGGATGGAAGGTAGGAGCATCCCCTTTGAAACGGGGCAGTGACTGTTGCCACTATGCTCAGTTTTTTTCCTTTATTTTTGTTTACTCTGCCGTAAGTTGTTAATACAATTCGCCATTTCCTTAAAAAAAGCGTCTTCCTACACTTTAAAACTTGTCACCTCTCTGCTTTTGTACCACCAATCCTCCAATCGCTTTTTGCTAATTTCCACCGCAGATTTATTTACATGACTATTGTTATCTCTAAACCATAGAGCCTCAGGAAGAGTGACTGTGCCTGCATCGTCATCGGGATGGATACCATCGCATTTTAGGATGAGGTGTTCTATTGTTTCTACAGATTTACCACACACAGCACATGTGTCATCTTCTTCGTTAAGTTTTTTTCTGTAGCTGCGCGTTCTAAGACACCCTGACCTAGGCACGAATAGTGTTCCTGTATACACTCCCGCAGGGAGCAGTGTTGCGCGACTGTTTTCCTCGCGCCGCTCTTGACGCCATTCGCCGAACGGCCATCACGTCATTCCGCAGACGTTTTTTCCATTTTGAAGTGGAGGAGCCGACTTTCCAGGCGCAACGCCGGTTCCTCGCCAGCCCCAGTACCCTGCGGTGCAGTCGGCCGCCTTTTCCGTGCGTTCCAGTTGTATATATTTTGATAGTGTGCAGTGACGGCAGCCTCCAACTATGACGGGGTGCAGTGCGCCAAACTGCAAGAACCGTATTTCCATTTCATGCGGTACTGCGCCTTTTAACTGCCACCTGATCTGTATACAGCCATGCCCTGTTGATACGACCCCCGTGAAGATGGACGACTCGAGTTAGACATTTTTTCTGGGGACCGAACTTTTTAAAAACATTTATGCCTCGTTGATATGGAAACTCGCTGTCCATACACTGTACTGGGTGAACATGCACATAGCCCATGGGGTCTATGTATTCCTGTCTCGTTATTATGGACAGTGATAAGAACGACATCTCGGCTGCCCCAACAACATGTTTCCTTTCCTGTATCTTGAGAGCAGGAAACCAGTGAAAGGTAGTGTAAAAATTTTAAGGCCTTGCTCATGGCCTTTTTTTCCGTGCTTTCATATTTTACACTGCCAAGGTGCCGCGCTGATGTTCCTATTTGCTGTATTTCTTGAATTGTGAAGAATATGAAGCCGCTCTCAAAATCTGCCAGCGAAACGGATAAATTTATGGTTTATGGGTGTTTAACGTCCCAAAGCGACTCAGGCTATGAGGGACGCAGTAGTGAAGGGCTTCGGAAATTTCGGCCACCTGGGGTTCTTTTACGTGCACTGACATCGCACAGCAAACGGGCCTCTAGAATTTCGCCTCCATCGAAAATTCGACCGCCGCGGCCGGGATCGAACCCGCGTCTTTCAGGCCGGCAGCCGAGCGCCATTACCACTCAGCCACCGCGGCGGCTAAAACGGATAAGTAGTATAGGCTCACGGGATGCGAACAGTCACAGTAGAAGATATGCCATTACGCATGTGGTGCACCACGGGGGGAGGGGGTGCTATGCTGCAAGATTTAAGAGATAATGGTGATCAATGTGATGCTCCTCTCTGTCATCTATATTTCTCTAAAGGGTTGAGACCAGAAAATTTTCATTGCATGTGTTTTGTTTGGCATGATGCATAGGACACTAGTGACAGCTGTTTTGACAGATGCATAGTGACACTAGTGCAGTTGGTTTCGCTTGTAAATTAATAATTGATTTCTCTCCCTATGTATTTTCAGTTTCTGTAACCGAAGGGTAGTTGCGGCATGGCAGGATTGATATCAGATGAGGTGTACAAAAAGTGCAATATAATTGTTGCTTCATATTTTAATCAATTCCAGCTCTTAGTGCTGGCATGTTACAATGACTGCTAGAGAATAAACAGCACAACTTTACCGTATTTGCATGGCTCACTTAGCCACATAACCTCCATTGTCTCATACCTGCCTCTGGCGTTGCAACCATCATTTGGCTATGTGCCTAGTCTGATAAAAATTACAGTTCAATATAAACTATAAATTGTTCAGCAGGCACGCTCAAACTCCATGCGGCGACTCATGTTTGCCATCAACAAATTATCTTCATTTTCCTGCAACGCTACAAGTTCCAAACGAAAATGTGAACAAAGGTTTTGTTCCTAACCTGGCTGTACGTGACAGCATTTTTCATGTGCAGCCGCTGCCAGCCTGTCTGCTTATTCTGCTGCCACGTCCAGCATTTTGCAGAAATGGTTTGTTCTGTGAAATAAAGAATGCCTGACAAGCAAACTGTATGCGAAATTTTGTTCCAGTCCCAGTCTACAACACAGAAGTGGGAGGCCAGTCTCTCAGCATGAGATCGAGATCTGCCTAGGCTATTTAAATATTTTATTTGTTAAGAATACCCTCAAGATTCCACTGACAAGGATGTTAACATTAGAGGAGAGGGGAACAAAAATGTCATGAAATACTTGAAATCAAAATTGGATATTCAGATAATTATTTTTCCTTGAGTACCAACTTGCCCAGCAAGACGTGAAGGTACATATAATTCAAGTAGGTCAAGAGAAAACGCAATAGTGCTTAGGGAAAAACGAGCAAATAACAGCACCAGAAAGAGATACTACCTTTCGAGATCCTTGGAAACTCGTATACCACAATTCAGTTGCAGTGACTTAGAGCAGGCTTGTCTAACTTTTGGATATTAAAGAGGTACGGCACGCGATGTGTTTCGCTTGAAAAGATAACCATGGTATAGGAAAAATGCAATGGAGGGCTAGAAGTCAGAACAACAAATGATACGTATATTTTGTGAAAGATAAGAGCGCGAGTTTGCGATATCTGTGCCTTTGATTGGTTAGATTTACTTGCGTGCAAAAAAGCATTGCTTTCGACTGCCCGCATTCACATCGTATGCAGCGTGGTTTCACAAGCTTCGTGCAACATCGGCGGTCGCAACCCTATAGAATAACGTATTTCAATGTGGTTCTGCAGGGAGATGCATTACCGCACTTCTCTTCATCGCACAACTCACGCAGGTTTTTCATTTGCAAGCATTTCTGCGCCATTAATGTCCGTACTGCGAGCTATCGCTGTCATTCCGCGATCTTTCTGTCATGCTGTGTGATATTTTCGACAAATGAGATTATTTTTCGACGTTTTTTTTCAACAAAGTATGAGGGGCTTAGCATCAATCCCTGAGCACTGAGACAGTAAAAGGAAAAAAGAATCCCCGCAATCGAGCGCCATTTGTAAACTTAAAAAAAAAAAAGCGAACTGTTCTACAACGCCAGCCCCGTCATAATCCCAGCGCCTGTGCGCTCGAGGACCTGCTTTCCCGCACAGCTTGGAACAGAATGGCGGACCTTCGCGCAACTCTGCTCCCTGCGGGAGCATATACAGGAACACTAGGCACAAATGTATCGCAGCGCCGCCTCGCGACCAAGTTGTAACTGATACCGGCGAGTGGAGCATATACCCCCCCCCCCCCCCCCTCCTCCCCGCTCCCAATCTCCCGGATATGTATAGGCTTTTTACGCGACTGACCTGCCTGACTGCGCCAAAATTTATTTTTTTTTTTTTACAGCGAGAGCTGTTAGTAGCACGGTCGACGGAAATCGCGCGGTACGGCGTCCACGCACAGCTGCACACCGGAAGCGCGGAGTAACGCGGCGGCCACCACGGGTGCGCTGGTGTCGCTCGTCATGGTCGACATGGAAGGAGGAAAACTGCTCGACGCTGCTGCTCCGAGTGGCGATCGACAACGCAAACGGTTCGTGAGCGCGTACCTGGACAGTCGCGTCGCATATACGTGACGAGCAGAGCGACAATAGCGAGCTATACGCAGGATGACGACACACGAAGAGCCGAAACGGGGGCGAAGCGGCGACATCTACATCTCACACAATACGCTCACTACACACGCGTATAGCCTTAAAGACTATCGCCGAGTATGCGCACCTCTACGAGTTAAAAGCCCGCAGAGCGAAGCTTGGAAAGGACGATCGCGTTTGCAACTGGCAAAGTGTTTAATTATTCTGTGTACACGGTAAATTTCCGCTGACCGACGCACGACTATCGAAGGGCCACAAGGTATTTGGCGACGCAATGCCGCCAGGTTATAGATAGCATTCGAGCACGTACTGCACACTTCTGATTGCTCTGCGGCCCTCGTGGAAACATTAAACGCTCCATATGCGCGGGGAAAACCCCTCGTCGCCGCACGTGCGTAATATAGGCTCCCGCACGCGCTGCAGGCACTGACTGCCGCTATATAGCCACACGTCGTTAAGATAAGCGCCAAGAGTGGAGTGCCCGTCGTTGCTCATATCGGCGCACGCTGGTGTCAGCGAAGAAAATTGGGAACGGGTGGGGGGTGGAATGGAGCCGAAATGTCCCGGCATACCTCAGCAGAGAGTCAGCCACTGGTTCTTGGAATGATGCCGACTGCAGTATAATACTCCTAACGACCGAGTCCATCGCTGCTATAATACAGCAGACCACAAAGGCCACATACCTGTCTCCAAGCCTGAGCAGTATAATATACGGCTGAGGGTTTCGCAATTCCTCTTCCCCAGTCAGCTCATGCAGCATCGCCGCTATATCGGTCTTCCAGGAAACGGTAACCGATTACTTTTTCACTCCGAAACTATGCGTGGCGATCGGGTACTCACTTTTCCTGTAATTACAACTCTTAATACCCCATAACGAGCTTTCTTCAACAGCACTAGACAGCAGGACATAGAACAAGAAGAGATAAGCACGCGCTGATTTTGTTCTTGTTCTATCAAGTGTAGAATTACATATAGAATCGCGATTCGCTCAACAGATTCCATAACTATAAAAACTTTTACAAAGCACCTTACCTGCATTCAGTAGCGGCCAACGCGCAGAGGTAATATTTTCAGGTGAGACCTCCGTCGAGGCTCCTTAATTGGAACTGGCTGGGCGCGCGGCTACCCTGTCCAGACGCCCCGACGTGCTGTTTGTTTTCTGAACACACTTTTGTACACATGCACTTATAGTGTACGCTTATGCGGAGCAGATATGACCCGCAATGCGCAATCGCAACTCTTCTTACCCAACTGGTCGTTTTGTAATTGACGGCAGAACATTTGCAAAGCAAATCCCACCAGCAACAAACCTTATCGCTCTGTATTATTTGCCTTTCTCTAAACTAGTCAAGGAAAAACGGGAATGGATAAAAGTTCTGAATAAAAAAATTAGGCTGCTTGATTGCAAATCCCTTTATTTAAACGAATACTCTACCCTAGCCATATCTGCGTGCTCCGTGTGCAGGTACGGACAATATAAAAAGGAACAGTGTGTTCGCACCATTGAGCAGAATTAATTTTTATTTCTGCATCGGACTTGAAAAGGCCTTTTCAGAGGACCATGCATGCATGAAGGAAAGTACGCTTGTCATTCGTCCTAGAAAGTAATCCTTGACGGCGTACTAATAAAGCGCGTTCCCTTTCCAATTGCTTAATACAGATACGCGGGGTCCGATTATTCCACTATTTGGCAAGCTGCAATGCGAGACTTTGATTCGACTGCAATTCGCTTCTCCGAAACGGGCCGCGAAGCCATGCCAGCAACGAAGCAGCAACCTGGCGAGGCTGGCTGAACGTCTGACCGGCGACCTAGAAAGATACGGGCAAATGTACAGGGAGCCCTTAATTGTTGCTCTGGCAACGCAGCAGCGACTTGAGCATGTTGCTGCTGTTGTTGTTTTCCTCAAATACGATGGCACATACCCACGGTGGGGAATTGGCCAGTGTTTGGTGCAGATCCGAACAGGAAAAAAACTCATCCAGGTTTATCTCAAGCGGCTCTAAATATAGGGGTCTGAGAGAAAAAGAAAATCACGAACTTTGAGAGATCTTGAGGAAATCGGAATGAAAATCGAGGAAACAAAGAGGTGTGGGTTGAATAACTATGTTTTTAAGAATTGATCAGGAAGAAAATAATTTTGAGAGGAAAGTAAAGGCATCGAGAAGTTAACACAAAAACTCTCCCGGTTTCAATGATATACTTTGAAGAAGCTGACACACCTGCCTAATGCATGCCCTTTGACGGTTGCACCGAAGGCGAGGAGGACGGGAAGAGTAAACAGCAGCCCTAATTGAGCGAGAGGATTTTGCAAAAACCGAATTCTCTGCCGTGCAAACCGCCGGCAGTAGAGGCTTGAGCACGTTGGTTGGTTGGTTGGCCTCAAACAACGCTGGCACATACCCACTGAAAATTTCCACATAGAGAGGGAGGTTACAGTGCTCAGCTCCGACCCGAGGATCCAATTCCGGGCCTTGAGCCGAGCTTTGGAAGTCGCCGAGCGCCAAGGGCTCCTGGCCACATCACGCGACCAGCAGTGAAGCAGGGAAGGAAGAAAAGCGCAATGGAGACCCCACTCGATCTACGAAAGAGCACCTTTGAATGAGTTTTGACGAAAATAAAGTTTTTACCACCACCACCTACCCACTGAGGGGGAGTGGCCAAGACACAGGCGGTTAATTGCTGGATACAGGAACGTTTTGACGGGAAAGGAGCAAGTTAGTCGACTAGTCATTCCCCTTTTTTTTTCACCGGCACCGTATGAACCTGCTAGTACATCTATTAACCGAGTCTTACTCGCACAACTATCCTTCAGGACCAGGCCGCTGGATCCCACGTGGGTTCCTTACGCTGGTGCGTTACGGCCGAGTCGATCTGTCTCGCATGCAGGATGGCCGTGAGCGATGCTTTGCAGTCATCGGCATTAGCCCGGAAGACATGGGCAGTGAGGTGACCTCATCCGTGCCGCCCTCTGACGGAGATCCACGGCATGTACGTCGGCCACTTGGAGCGCATGAACAAAGCGCGAAGAAATGGCGTCACGAGAGGGCGCTACCAGTGGGACAAACGCCGTAAGGGACGAAACGCAGACGAGAAGCACTGAAAACTGACGCTGTTCGAAGCCTTGTACGCAGTCATCGAAACTTCATGAGGCCATGCCCGGGTGTTGTTCATTGCCATGATATTTCGAATATTCGTTATGAACAGCCAGATCGATCAAACGGCCAGGAGGAGAAGAATGAGCAGCGTGGTTAACCGGAAGAGGAAACGAATTTGCTACCCTGCACTGGGGGAAAGGGATAAGGGGATATAAAGGTGATCGAGAAAAGGAAGGCAGTTTGATCGAAGGCGCTAAAATTACGCGTGAGCCCATGCCACTGCCACCAAATTTCTTCCGCAAAGTTGACACGTACCACTCCACTGATTTGCTACGGTGTGCAACGAGTTCTTCCCAGACACCCCGAAGATTTCGCGTTTCGCGCAACGATACAAGGTGCTCCGATCATTTCGTCTGCTCTTTTCATGCGATAATATTAGAACGGCCATGAAGGCGAAACTGCACAGCGACGGCGGCGGGGTCGACGTACGTGTGAAGCCTGCACCTGGTAAACGTGGCACCTGCCAACAGTCCCTCTCTCCCCTCCCCTCTTCACTTGTAAAGGATAGGAGGAGGGAGACAAGGAATGACTCAGCAAAAATGAATAAAAATAAGCGTTTACGAATGGAATCAGAACTGGAATAGACTGGCGAGTGCAAGGAAAATTCTCTCGTATTTTCTTGGCATCGATACAACTGATCGCCCGCAATTTTTTTTTCCTTACCGGACTTGGGCGGGCATATGGTAACGGCACAATTTCCAAGACCAGGGCGGCAAGCGACGCCAGCGCAAAAGCGCAAACTGACGCATAATGAAAACAACACAAAAAAAACAAACAACTCGGGCCGCATTTTGCAGAATGCACAGCGACCGCGACTCTGACGCAAAGGTCGCTTTTGCCAGCACGGTACAGGAAGAAAATTGAAATATTCGATGGTTGGTTTATGGTTTACGGTTATGGCTTACAGTCCCAAGGAGACTCAGGCTATGAGGGACGCCATAGTCAGGCACGTAATAATAATAATAATAATTGGTTTTTGGTGGAAAGGAAATGGCGCAGTATCTGTCTCATATATCGTTGGACACCTGAACCGCGCCGTAAGGGAAGGGATAAAGGAGGGAGTGAAAGAAGAGAGAAACAAATAGGTCCGTAGTGGAGGGCTCCGGAATAATTTCGACCACCTGGGGATCTTTAACGTGCACTGACATCGCACAGCACACTGGCGCCTTAGCGTTTTTCCTCCATAAAAACGCAGCCGCCGCGGTCGGGTTCGAACCCGGGAACTCCGGATCAGTAACCACTGAGCCACCGCGGCGGGGCATGCCAATTTGCACAATACATTTTTTGGCCGTAAAAGAAATGATAAAGGAGGGAGTGAAAGAGGAAAGGAAGAAAGAGGTGCCGTAGTGGAGGGCTCCGGAATAACTTCGACCACCTGGGGATCTTTATTTACCATGCACAGACATCGCACAGCGCCTCAGGCACCCGTGTGCTGTGCGATGTCAGTGCACGTTAAAGATCCCCAGGTGGTCGAAATTATTCCGGAGCCCTCCACTACGGCACCTCTTTCTTCCTTTCCTTCTTTCACTCCCTCCTTATCCCTTCCCTTGCGGCGTGGTTCAGGTGTCCAACGATATGAGACAGATACTGCGCCATTTCCTTTCCCCAAAAACCAATAATTCTTATTACACGGGCGCCTTTGCGTTTCGCCTCCATCGAAACGCGGCCGCCGCGGTCGGGTTCGAACCCGGAGTACTCCGGATCAGTAGCCGAGCGCCCTAACCACTGAGCCACCGCGGCGGGTTTCGGGAGGGGCCCAAGACAATGTTCTGTACCATGCTCAACAAGAGACCTAAGAGAGTTGGGTGGGAGAAGGGTGACTAAGCTCGATTGCAGGTGCGGGGCACGGGCCCCTTGGGCCCTTTCTTGGATATGTGCCTGGCCGTAGTGGAGGGCACTGGCTAATTTGGACCACCTGGGTGGTCTTAAACGTTCATTGACATCGCACAGCCCACGGGCCTCTAGCATTTCGCCTACATCGAAATTCGACCGCCGCGGCCGAGATTGAACCCGCGTCTTTCGGGTCAGCAGCCGAAAAAAAAAAAAAGGTCCGACTTTCATTCGAATAAATAAGGCAAGTCGGCGGGCGTCGAAACGAACTAAAGGCGACCTTATATGATACGCGCGACGCTTTGATTACTACACTATAAATAGGAATACGCCTACACGGGAGTAAAAAGGGAGTAAGCAGCCCTCTAGGGCACTTCCTTTTAGGGGCAGGGTATGCTGCCCAAGTTCCGGAGCAAATTTCGATCAATAAATATACACTAAATATACAGAATGTTTACTCTTGGCCACGGAGGTATATTCCCACTCCGAACCATAATGACTTGATGCAGTTAGCAATGGGAGGAGGCGTTTAAACGCGGCACCAGAGGTCCTGAGGTTAGCAAATGCGGGAGGTTGAAACCTGGGTTGAACTATTCGTAACTGCTAAAACTTGGCATCTTATCAAGAGGGATTGTGTTTCCTTCGCAAACCGAAAGTGTTCCCGCATTTTTAGTGGCGGAAACCTACCCCAGGGCTTGGGCAGCATGCAGTAGTGTATTATTATTTGCCACGGCATGAGTCCGGGTTGGCATGAGTATGCCAAGTGGCACAAACTGCTCATGCGAGTCCTACGGCCTTCAGCTCACGCTCTGCAGCAGCGATGAGCACATAACGCGGCTAACTCAGCGACTCAGCAACACCGCCTCGAAGCGCTAGCCGTGCCGAGCGCCGCCCCTATACTCGTCTAGCTCAAGGCTTCCTCCGCAAACGAGCACAAGTCCCCCAAGCCAAGGACGAGCCGAGTGTTCTTCGAAAGCGGAACGGGACACGCTAACCACCCTCAGCGGAGGAGAAAGCGAATATATGAATAACGGAAGTAAGGCTGCGTAGAGTCTGTCACTTGCTACTCCCTCGCCGCGAGCGTGTTATTCGTCGCCTCTTCCGAAGGGCATTCCCATCCCGGCGAACGCAACCTCCCGGAATAGACGGTCTCGAGACGACGCCGCGCAAACGTCGCTCGTACGGAGCGGCGCTCGCGAAACGCCGGGCGACCAACGAGGACGAACGTCGTGGCGCATTCAATGCGACAGGCTCGTCACTGTCTTCGATCACGCGCCGTCGAGCACAAAGGAAGTAGGCGACAGATGTCACGGGGAAAGGGCAGGCGCGGAAGCGCTACGCTTACGCTGCCGAACGGTTGCGTCGACTGCGGCAATGGCCTGGCAACTACGCTTCTTCCATGAGAGAACAACATGGTGCACCTCACAGCGACAGCTGGGAAAGTTTCCTCCTTACCGACAGCAGCATACAGACGTGCTATAGCTATGAGTGCAGCTGCGTGCACGCTCAAGAAACGCTTGTTGCACTATACAGAGAGGGAGAAAAGATTATCAGACACCGTGTGTATTTACTGTACCTTTTCGAGCTGTTCTTTGCCAGAAGGCATTCAAATCATCGACTGCAGTATGCGGATGCCTGCTTAGCCTAATCCCTCCCCTTTTTCTCCCTTGTTCATACCCCGCAACTAACACCACTATACTTATGTATCACAGTTCCTCTGCGTAGTTCGTTGCCCCCTACAGGATATTAAAAATATATATATTCCTGTCGGTATGTGTCGTGTAGACGTAAAAAAAAAAAGAAATGACTAACTCCAGCGACTGCATATCGACCGCAGTCGCAGTTTCCACCGCTGTGCCCAGAGGATAAGCGGCGGAATTTCACGGTGTTGGAATGTACCGCTGTCTCGAGGCCCGCCCCGTGCTCCTGCATGCGCTGTAAGTCACGGACAAACGCGAATACACACATACACGCCGTGGCACGCGCAAGACGAGCCTTTTTTCCGGGCCGACGCCTGCCCCCTCCCCCTCCCTACCGGAGCACAGCCGCGCACAAGGCGCCAGCGTCCTTGCGGCGCGAAAAACTCAATTAGGAACTCGCTCGTTTAAGCGCCGCCCCCGCCACGCAAGCTAGTGCGACGCAGGGAAGCGTTCATCCCGACTAACGAAGTTTGGAGAGCGCCACCACAACCAAGAAGGTCGTCCGCTTCGGCGCCTCTTCCAAGGAGACTCTTTCGACCGCAGAGGAGGAGGAGTTTCGAAGAGAAAAAGGCAAAAGACGCTCGACGCAGCGATAGAATGAGGCCCGCTGGGTTCTACAAGCCACCGACTAGAGCTCTCCGTGCACCGCGCCGCGGGCGTAGGAAGCGTGTGTAGGGTCCGGGACGCGGTCGATGGCGTGGGGCGCCAACGAATTCGGGACATGGTGCGCGCGAGTGCGTTACGTTTGGTTGGGCACGCAGCGCGCGTGTGTGCCACTGGCAGCAGGGGCTTAGTGGAAGGAGCACACAGCTCCGCGCATTCCCCATCGACGTGCTCCTTCGTGTCGTCAGCGTCACCACCACTTTGTGCAGCCGGAGAGGGTCGTATGCATGTACGTCCTGCAATTCTGAGAAGCATTTTCCTCTGTTTTTCAAGGCTGGTGACCCTTCGATCAATCTTCTCTTCCATTCACTTTTTGCATTCAATTTATTCCCTTTATTTTTATTTTTTTGCGCACGCACAAGTGGTTGCGTTAAAGCCGCTGCAGGATCTGAGAAGGAAATCAGAATCAGCATTGCGAAAAGACTCAGTCGACGAGCGCGCAGGATATGGGCGACGCGACTGCTGACTTCAGAGGAGCACCAGAATAGTGCGCAGGGAAGAAACACTTAAAAAGAATTAGAATGCAGTTTTTAACACAAATAAATTATAAATTGTAGAGTTAACGTCCCGAAGCGACACATGGGCTATATGAGGGACGCCGTAGAGGAGGGCTCCGTATTTAGTTAACCATACGGGGTTTCTTTAACGTGCGTCGACATCGCACGGCACGGCGTTTTTTGTATTTCGCCGGCATCTATAAATACGGCCGGAATTTAACTCGCGACCTCGAGATCAGCAACGCCAAAGTCGCTGAGCTACCGTGGCGGGTTTTTCACATAAAGAAGGCTGAATCAAGACGTGCAATGCGGAATTCTCACCGAGTCTTTTCAGAATAGCTAATGTCATGACTCAGCAGAAGAGAGGGGAAAAATACGGCCCGTGTGACGTAATAGCTAACATGACATCTTTCATGTAGAGGATAGATGCACGGACAAAACTATGAAAGCAATTTCATGACTTCGTAACTCTTCGAGTAAGTTTTCTGAGGTACACGCGTTCGGGCCGTACAGTCAACGGGTAAAGCAGAAGACGACAGGCGCCGGCGGTTCAGAGTTGAAAACCAGACCGGCAATATTTGACAAAATTCCGATACCTATGAACAAAATACTGGCGCAGTGAATAAACAGCCAACTGCGGCAAAAACAGTGAAAAAGACTCAGGTATGCGTGGAAGACTAAAACCGTTCGCGTAATATACAAATGTCCGCGAGAAGCTTCCCTTCAGAACACGGCGAGTGGATTGTTTAACTGCACTAAGCCGATATGGAACTCTACCTACATGGAAATCAGTGTGCGAGTGGCGAACTTTCACAGCACGTAAGAGGTCAAGAACCGAAGAGTGTGCACTTCAAAACACAGCTGTGCAGGCGACAGCCGATCGATCTCCACGCGTTAATTTCATGCATCCTTTTTTCCGATTCCACTTAACATGTTTCCCTTTCCGCTCGCCACAGAGCTTGGAAAAATGCATGCACCTTGGCACATCCAAAGCACCGCAATCTCTCCGCACAGTTGACTAACTCAACACAGGACAGGGCACTCTCCGACGACAACAGGCCCCACGCATACCTTCCAGCCAAAGAGAGCGCCCAGAGATCAAATGACGGTCAGTTCGCCAGCAGCGCCGTGTCTTTACACGTCTTCGCACCTTCGTTACTCACACAGCGTAGGCAACAACACATACGTCACGTCAGGCAACCACCGGTCGAGCCGCGGGCTGTGAACCAATCAGGGGTGAGGCGACTCCTCGTATCCACTTACCTGCGAAAAGAGAACAGAAAAAAAAAATTCAGGTTAGGACCCGCCCTCAGTG
The DNA here is from genome assembly GCA_030143305.2 of Amblyomma americanum. NCBI lineage: Eukaryota > Metazoa > Arthropoda > Arachnida > Ixodida > Ixodidae > Amblyomma > Amblyomma americanum. The sequence goes on from JARKHS020034195.1 coordinate 104,341, forward strand.
AACACAATTTCAGGTCACATACTGCACAGTACGTAAAGTATATACATGCGGAAAGCCGCTTTAAGCAACCACCCACCCGGACAGCTAACTTTCAAAGGCCTCGCGTTTACCAATGTTTCAATATACACATTCCATAGAAAGTCCACATAGACCTTTCCACCGGGCGAGGGAGATGTCAAAACGCCTCCCCCGTGGGATGTTGGAAACCGATTCCGCTCCCGCTTCCACCGTGCTGGCGCCAAGTGCACACAACAGCCCAGAGAGAAATATATGGAAAATCCCAGGGAGCCCTTAGTGGAAAAGTCTATAGACCGCCTCTTGAAATTTCTGTAAGGTCGGGATGGATGCGGCAGTTTTCGTCCACGACATAGCAGGGCCCCGACACTTTGCCCCTCAGAAAGACCCCCGTGTATATATAAAAACAAAAATGGTAGGGGTTTAACTTAGTTAAACCGAGCATACGTGCGAATGCAGGTGGTAATTCTTCAATTGCAGGAGGCACTTAAGCTCCGCCTCAAGGACATGATGCGTTGTATTTCGCGGTTTAATGTTCACATATGCAGAATTGCTCACTCTCTACTTAACCTTCATAAATAATAATAATAATAATAATAATAATAATATAATAATAATAATAATAATAATAATAATAATAATAATAATAATAATAATAATTGGTTTTAGGGGAAAGGAAAATGGCGCAGTGTCTGCCTCATATATCGGCGGACACCTGAACCGCGCCGTAAGGGAAGGGATAAAGGAGGGAGTGAAAGAAGAAAGAAGAGAGGTGTGCCGTAGTGGAGGACTCCGGAATAATTCCGACCACCTGGGGACCTTTAACGTGCACTGACATCGCACAGCACACGGGCGCCTTAGCTTTTTGCCTCCATAAAAACGCAGCCGCCGCGGTCGGGTTCGAACCCGGGAACTCCGGATCAGTAGCCGAGCGCCCGAACCACTGAGCCACCGCGGCGGGTTTCATAAATGGCGGCGATACCACTACCGGGGCAGTGGGGCAGCGGTTAAGTGACGCGCCACTGCACTGGCAGGTGGCTGCTCCTGTCACAGCCCCCCGTAGGGATTGTGCGACCCAAGTTGTTCAAGAGTACACTGACGGTACCCTCTAGAAAAGCAGGCGTAGTGAAGCTTTCGCTTTAAAAAAAGAAAGAGAAAAAACGTGTACACTGGTCGCATGAACACAAAACTCGAAAAGCGTTCCATCACAGAGCTAGGGGGCACCGTTATGCGTGCCAATACCGGCGCAGGAGCAAAGCTACCGAAGAAAGGCACTTTGTGGCGGTCGATGAATCGGCGACGCCGCCGCCGGCGATAACAGCTGTCGAGAAAACGCATCAAACGAGCGCGTGCAGATCAAACAACGCACAAGACGAGGAAATGCATTAGGCAAATCATGGCGCTTCCGCAGGCGCGTGTATGCTTAAATCACGCGCAGAGTAATGAATCGTTACCTTCACTCTTTTCTGTTCCTCTCGCGCCCTCAATCGGGAAGGAGGCCCGCGAACTGCTGTTTCCGCAGAAACAATTCCGTTCTATCAGTAAGGGGTCGTTCAAGTGGCGAAGCTCAAAACAAGGCATGAATGATGTGAATGCGCATGCGCACTGACAGCTGAGGGAGAAGATAGGTTCAAAGAAAAAACTAAACGTCAGGGAGCACCGCAGCCTTTTCTTTTTCTTTAATGTCTTTCGAACGTTGCGCATTTTTCTGTATATTGGCGAAAAACACAAAAGCGGGTCGTTAATCGCTACATCTTACCAAGAGCGCTAATAATAATAATTGGCTTTGGGGCAAAGAAAATGGCGAAGTATCTCATATATCATTGGACACCTGAACCGCGCCGTAAGGGAAGGGATAAAGGAGGGAGTGAAAGAAGGAAGAGGGAGGTGCTGTAGTGGAGGGCTCCGGAATAATTTCGACCACCTGGGGATCTTTAACGTGCACTGACATCGCACAGCACACGGGCGCCTTAGCGTTTTGCCTCCATAGCAACGCAGCCGCCGCGGTCGGGTTCGAACCCGGGAACTCCGGATCAGTAGTCGAGCGCCCTAACCACTGAGCCACCGCGGCGGGTGCCAAGAGCGATAAAACAAACAAAAAAGAAATAGGTGCATGTAGCGTTGGTTTGGTACGGTACGGTATGGAAGTTGTGAGGCAAAACGTCTCGAACCGACACTAGTTATCATGGGATACCCGGATTCGAACCCGACCGCGGCTGCCGCGTTTCGATGGAGGCGAAACGCACAAGGTTCCCGTGTGCTGTACGATGTCAGTGCACGTTAAAGATCCCAAGGTGGTCGAAATTATTCCGGAGCCCTCCACTACGGCACCTCTTTCTTCCTTTCTTTCACTCCCTCCTTTATCCCTCCAACACGCGTCCCTTCCCTTACGGCGCGGTTCAGGTGTCCGCCGATATGTGAGACAGTTACTGCGTCATTTCGTTTGAAAATTCAAAATTAGTTTTTGAGGAAAGGAAATGGCGCAGTAACTGTCTCGCATATCTCAGTGGACACCCGAACCGCGCAGTAAGGAAGGGATAACAAAAACCAATTTTCACTTTTATTGCTATCGTGGGCGCTGTAGAGGTTGGCTCCGGAATAATTTAGACCATTTGGTGTTATTGAGCGTGCATTGACGACGCACAGGACACGACCATTTTTATAGTTCTCCATCGAAATACAGCCGCCCAGGGATCGACCTCGCGACCTACGGATTAGCAGCCGAATGCCAAAGCCACTGAGCCAATGCGGCGGGTATTGAATGGCGCGGTACGGTACGGTATACGGTGCGCTGCGGTGCGTTTTGTATGGTGGGTGTGGTACGCTGAAGTACGGTATGGTATGGTATGTGGCGTGTTTAATGTCCCAAGCTGCACATGGGTTATGAAAGATGCCGTAGTGGACAGCTGCGGATTAATTCCGACTACTCGTGGTTCTTTCACATGTCCGAACATCGCACAAAACAAGGGCTTTTTTTTTTCATTTCGCATCTATCGAAATGTGGCCGCCAAGAATCCGCGGCCGGGCTTTGATACCGCGAACTTGAGATCAGCAGCTGAACGTGACTCATGGTGCACGAAGCGATGAGAGATTTGGAAGTGACGTATCTATATACAGTCCAAGCACCCTTCAGAATATACGGCTTGGAGAACTCACCTTTCCAAAACTGTGCACCACATTACAAATCGAAGCAGCGGGTTCGTTTACTTGTGTACTTGTTGACATAAGCCACAATGGCACCTCCCACGTTTTTCCTCTCTGAGCAAGTATCCCGCAGCTGGAGTTAACACGGCCAAAATAATATTTGCTGTTTTCCTGGTAAATCGATGTGCCCTTATAACAATGTATATGCGCTTTGTGTTCTGATTAGAATCATTTTATAACTTTTTTCCAATCATCATTTGTTCCTTCCTTTATGTTTTACTATACTTGCTACAAAATTGCATAAATTCCGCAAGAAATTTTGTCGGACTTATTCCCTATTGACTCGCTATGTATACTTACTGTTCGCTTAGTTCTATGAAATGCAAGAGTACTTGTTCTATTAAAATACAAAACTGGTGTAACTGTATGCGATAAAAAAAAAGTGGAGCTCGAGCGCAATCAAATGAACCTGCTTCACTTTTTGTTCGACCCTCGTCCGTTGTATTACGGAAAATGAACTGAATTTGAATTCGGTTTTAAAATGCGCGATATATGCTCACTTTGCGTTTCCTTCTATAAATATTGGTTCCTTCACGAAGCATGGGCAGCAAGCACAGTGAGATCAACCCTTTGCTGCTGTTTCCTTTGTGTTTAGCGGAAGCCTGATCCGAGGAACACAGGCTATATATAACCTGCTGATCACCGTCGATGCAACCCCACAATGCGCCCATTAGCCATTATAATACACAACAGCTCTTGCAGGGGAGAAATGAGGGGGGCGGGGGGTGGGGGGGGGCAGCAGGGCACCGGGTTAATCGGGTTAATTTATTCAGGCCATCGATATACGATACTGCTCTCTCAAGATGCGTCCGCCCAAGAGAGCAGCAGCAAGGAACGAAGCAAGGTCCCCCATCTCCTCATCAAGAGCAGCGGGGATGTTTAAACATCCCACGGATGGCGCACGCGTAAAAACGTCCCGAACACCGCCACAGTTCGCCGCAATTGAGCCACATAGAAACCCTTCACGCGACGTGCGGACGCGTGAGAAAAAGACCAAGAAAAACGCACACCGCCCACTAACATTACACACACACACACACACACACACACACACACACACACACACACACACACACACACACACACACACACACACACACACACACACACACACACACACACACACACACACACACACACACGCACACACACACACACACACACACACACACACGCACACACGCACACGCACACGCACACGCACACGCACACGCACACGCACGAACGCGTGTTCCCACAACGAAGCGAGGTCCCCAATCGAGCTCCGTTTATACGACGCAGGCGCGGCTGCGCGCACGGCCGTTTCTCTAAACACGCTCGCGGCGGCGCAGCGCAGATCTGCCCGGCTGCACTCTGCATGCACCGTGCTCGTTTCTCAGGGACCTCTCCCTGTAGCGCGCGGCAGAGAGAGGGGGCGGTTAGTGACCTGACGGCCACAGTGAAGAAAGCCGGAGCATCCGGATGCATACACTGCACACATCCGCACCGGCACTCACTGGCCATACATTCATACACGCTCACGCGTTCGTACGTATACGAGTGGATGGAGCGGCCGAGGCGAGAGATCGATCACCGAAGAGCCGTCGAATAGCAGGGCCAACGAACGCTGAGAAGACGGCCAGCTCTGGCAAGGCTGTGGTGTCATCAAAACCCCCTCCCAGATCACCCGGTCGTATTCACATGCCGCGTTAGTGTAAAGAGGCACGTCGTACTTACAACACTAGACAGTGCATAGCATACACAAGTCATAAAATGGCTAGCTGCGCTATTACCGCCGGATAGAAACGGAGGAGAGTTCGTACGAAAAAAAAAAAGACGCCTCTGATGGGCTACCCGTACACCTCTTGTCAGCAGCCATCGCGAGTGGGTTTTCTTTTCCCTGTACGTATAAACGGCGCGAGTGTACTGTGTGGTGCCGAGCTGTGGTGCGTACGTATTCGATCATACAGAGGAGCGATCTTTGATCGGACTAAGGTTAAACACGCTCGAGCTTTAGCGCTGGGCCCCGCGTTGTCCCTCGTTCATGCATTCTTCTTCCGCTTCCACTTTCCTCTCTTTATTAGCTTTGTGAAAGGAGGGACTAAGACGTGACGGTAGGCAAAAAGCAAAGGAAGAGATCGGCACGCGCTGTAATAAAATCAAAGCTCTACGCAGTAAAACTACGAGAATTAAATGAGCAGAACGCCTGCAGCGTGTTATCAACCTGATTCAATCCTTCTACACTGCAGCCCTGCACACTGTTTCGAACCCTTTTCGAAACTTCGCGCATCGTCCCTACAGCGAACAAGCGGCATTTCTGTCATGCCCTGCTGCCCCCATAGTAAGAAGCACAGCAGTATACTATATAGATGTGCGGTGCGAGATGGTGGCTGGAGTCGCCCCTGCGAACTCGGCGCACTTAATATAGAATTCTCGCTCCGGAACGACGGCTACGAAGCGATGTGCGACCGGTTTATAAACACCGCATACGTGACGTCATCTCAGGACGCCTCCGCGCCTGGGCCGACGTAAGAGCGTACACGCCGCGAGCGCGCTTAGTGGAGAGTTCAAGGTCACGCTCCCAACGTCATGGATTCTCACCCGAGCGGAAATGTAACTACCAGGCCCGCTACTACAGTCGGATACAAGCCAAGAAAAAATCTGCTTTTCCCCGTCAAAGGACCCCCTTCCAACCAATGGCGTCGGGCGATTCTCGTGAAGCTGCTAGCGTGACAATGCAGGGATAGTTCCCTCCCTACATTAGCGGGGATAATAGCCTCCCAGCTTTGTCACGCTACTCCCTGTATTGTCACGCTCAGGTTCATGAGATTCGGCCGACGTCTTTGGCTGGAAGGAGGTCCTCTGACGGGGAAAAGCCGTTTTTTTTTTTACTTGCATCCGACTATAGGTTTGGTTTCTCACTATAGTACAACTTGCAGCGAAATGCGCACCCACCATCGCGCTTGTCTAGGGTTCTCGAGCGGCGCTCTGCGGAGCAAAGTCGGCGAAATTTTAAAGCAAGTGCGCTGGGATTTATAGAAGGTGTCTGCGGCCGACCGCAGCTGCATTGGCACGCAAGAGGCACAGGCATGAACATCGTCATCCTCAAGAGAGTCGCTGCACTTGGGCTGCACTTCATCTGTAGCACAGCACGCCGTTCCGGCACTCTAGACGAGCCTGTTCACTGCTGTAGACTTCTGTAAATCTCGTGCCAGCAGTTACGTTAGCAAAGTCAGGAGAGTCCTGCCCACCCCACACACGCCCTCTCTCTTTGCGCTGCGCCACAACACGCGCGGATACGGACCAGGTTCTAATAAAGAGGCACGCTGTCGGAGGCCATATTTCACGCGCAGAGATTGCAACTGAGCTTTCGTGGCATCTCTTACTCCCTCGTCGTTTCTTTCCGCCCACGCACGATGGGGATATGACCCCCGAAGAAAGCACGAACTTGTGAGGGGGGGGGGGGGGGGCGAGATTATACACCCATCCACACCGCAGCGGTTCCCGAGCGAGCACGCATGCGGTTCACCGCGTTCCCACGTGGGGGAGCCGAGAGACGTGACCACGAATTCTCGCCAGCGGGGAGAGGACGAGGATCGCGTCTTGTGCATGCATAGTCAGACCCTGTACGCCTGCTCCCGGGCGTATAGGGATGCCTGAGGAAGGACCCCGTCCGGGAGACAAAGCGCTCGTGCTTGCTACTCCCAAGGTTTGCCGCCGTTGCCTAGGTTGTCTCACGTCGCGACCAGCTGTTCTCGGGACAACTAGTTCGATGCAATGCCACCGTACGCCACACCGGTGGGAACCGAGTGCACAGGCGATGCGGCCACCCTGGTATACATTTAATCTCAGTTCGTAAAAATGCACGGCTTCGGGCTGCCCAGCGACGACGTCGCGAACGCACTGTAGTACACGTCTGCCGCCCACACGCATCATCTACACTGCGTACGAAGACGAGTCCACACCAACTACTGGGCAAGTCAGACGTCACAACGAGACAATCACAGACGCCGGGTTATCCAGACGTCGCGATGTACACGAGGCCTACGACATCACGGTATAAGGGCAGCGGCGGTGTCACTGCATTGCGTCGACGAGGATAGAGGGACAACTTTATTTTAAGAAAACAACGAAAGGTACTCAAGGGTGGGCTCCTACTTGTCCAAGAGTCCACGGGCCTCGGCCTCACGGAGAGCTCTGTCCACTAGCCACGTCCGGCCAGCTGGCTGAGCAGCTCGCAGGGCGCCCTCCCATGAGGAGGAGAATGGGCTCGGCATGACAGTGTAGACAAGGGCTTCGCGTTCTTGGTGCCAGGTCTTCAGTGGTGCACAGCTCCCGAACCGTCAGACGGCTTCAGAGCATGCAAAAACACTGTCCTGACTCGTGTACAAGTGCCTCTCACAGTAGTTCGGTAGTTGCTGCTGCATAAAATATTCCCGTAACTCGACGACGGTGCAAGTTCCTGCACGGTTGCCGCGCAGGCAAATGCATTCAAACCAGAGCCGCCGGAGGTCCTGCGCGGAGTGCAGAGCGCAGCCGCCGTTGCGGCGCCGCGCGCGACATCCTGCTCCGTATCGCGTTTCACGATGCGACGCCGAAAGAATGCATGCGCGCGCGTTGCAGGCACGTGCCCCGAAGAACAGGCGCGCACGCGGGCCGAGCGGCGTGCACGCCGCACAGCTGGCCGCCACACGTCCTTGCAGGGAAAACGCTTCATCCCGGCACCGCCGCAGTTCGTCCATATATGCATGAGTGCGCCTGCGTGCTAATTAACTACGCCATAGATTGCATCTGGTTATTACAACCGACGAAAGGCGCACCTGGTGCGTTTCATACTTTGTTACTTCACGGATGTGTCACGCTCTACAAACAGGATATCGAGAAATCAAGCCAGGACTACGCCGATTTCCCTTCGCTTGCACCAACATTGTTTTCTAATTGCAGAACAAAGCAAGCATTGTATGAACGTAGCTCGCAACGCAGGGTCTGAGAGTTTTACAGTTGGCTATTTGTTAATATATCGGATTTTTTTTCTTCTTTTAATTTAGCGACCTCGAAACTGGGAACCGTGTTCGAAATTGCCTTCTCACGGCAAAGATCTCCGTTTCTTCTTGGAAGAACTAGAACTCCTGCCGCCTAGTGTCGAGGCTACGCCTAAGTCATCAGTTTGTAGAGCTAGCAGCGGAAATGAACAGAGTTAATAGCCAAGCAGTACAGTAAAACGCTACAAAAAAAATGAAAATGAAACACCTATTTAGTTTCGGTTTAACGTGTTTCCGCACTTGCCAGAACAGGACAGTTGGCGTACTCGATTATTTTTCTTTTTTCCCCCATCATTTTGCTTTGTCACTTTACGATATCGACATGTCAACCCTGGTCCCTGGTTTCCTCTTTCTTCGAACTTTAAACATCACCGCGCTTCTTCCCATTTATCGTCGCGCAACGAAACGATTTCAGTCGACCCGTTCCACATTCCGCTTCAATGTCTGCAACTTCGACCGTCCCTCTGATCTGGTCGTTCCAAACACTTTTTGCCTAGCAAGTCAATCCATCTACGCTCCTTGAAAGATTACAATGTCGCACTTTAAAGGAGCACGTCGGTTCCGCACAGCGTTTATGTCTACGTCAGCGGCTTGAACTTTTGCCTTTTCAGCTCCACATGCACATGCACACATGCCTTGTCCTTGCCCCACAGATCCTCTCCAAAATCTCCGAAGGCCTTTCAGTCTGCCCGCGAGCTATGCTGGCGGTTTCCGTTCCCAAGCTTTACTTCTTAATCCACCGCCGATTTAGGCTGTCCTGTTGACAGCAGCGCGGCGCAATCAGTGACCTCTTTAACACACGACCCCATTCGAAAGCGTACTACATCGAACACCGTTAAAGGACGATGTGCGGCATGACCATGAAGTTTCCATAAAGCAATACATCTCGCCTGTGCCCGGAACAATGCGGTGGCGTTTCGCGAGACGCCCACAAACGACGTTCTAACCAACCAAGAGCAGTGGAAGCTGTCGACGGGAAATTCAGCGCATCCGGGCAGGCGCACGGTCAAGGCACACCACAGGGAAAGAAGTCCAACCCGCGACGGCGCGGGCTTCACCAATATTAAACAAAGAAAAAAAGACACTGAACTGAGATGTCGGTGCACGTGGGTGGCCGAGTGGCATCGTTTCCGCCTCATCCAGTCGTCAGTCTCATCACCGTAGGAACACAGGACAACAACAACAAACAAACAAACAAGGACAGGAACGTACGTAGAAACAAACAAAGGAAGACTCAAAGCAAACAAGAGGACGAGGGAGGGGGGGAGCTCTTGCGAACGAGCGGGTCGGAGAACCGTGGGGTCGGACAGTAATTAAAGCACCCCCCCCCCCCCTCCCTTCCCTTGTTCGGCGACGAACTAGACGGAACTCCGCGAGCAGTTTCGTCTCGAGCCCGCCCGTCGCTTCGCGTTTCCGATACTATCGCAACGCACACACGTGGTCTAGCTGCGTCGGTGGTGGTCCGGAATTTTGTACTAGTCCGTCAGCCCGGTTTGCTTCCGTCCTTCGCTCCTCCTCCTTGCGCAAACGAAAACACCCACGTTTGCTTTCTATCTACATACACGGCTACAGGTAGCCATCTATACACCTATACACTTGCACCAATGACGGATGACCTGAAGGAAGGACTAGGTTTACCCGCTAACCCGCACTGCTCTTGGGCTCGGATTCAACCGAATAGCAATCTCACTGAGGAGCTGGTCAACGGGGGGATTCTTGGTTACGGTACACATCAACCGCATTAAACGGCAGCGCTGTTTATTATACAAACTAGCTAAAATCTACCGCCTTAAAGGCGTTCGGAGCCCTGCTCAAAGCTACCGAGACCATATGGGCCTGAGAAACACTGCTAGCAGACGCATTATATAGTGCTGAGAGGATACATTAATGCAGTTAAATTCGTTCGCTTAATTACCCTAGAAAAAAAAAAAGTTCACCAAACCCCGTTGAGGTCACGGCAGCTATACGCCTCGTGCACGGCAATCCGCGTTGCAAAAATACGTGCAGAGAATAAAACCTGGAACTTTGAAGAACGGCACACAGCTCCGCAATCTATTTTGAAAGCCCGAGCGCAACTTGTGGTCATTTTTCAAGAACGCTTCATTCGCTAAAGGCAACACGCCAGTCGCATCACCCCTTTTGCAACTGCGACCGGCGTAGTTGAAGCTGCAAAAGTTAAGCAAAATAAAAAAAAAGACACACCGCCAAGGGAAGACCGCGAAGCAAAACACACCGCCCGCGTATCCCTGTGACGTGTAAAAGCAACGGAGAAACACTTCTTTGCTTCATCCTCCTTCATGCCAAGCCAAAAAAGAAATACATGCATGATCGTCTGCAAGGATAAAACTAAAACGACCCAAGGATAGGGAAGCAAATTTTGCCGCCATCGACAGCGCTCCGTCAGCACCGGCGCAGCCATT
>JARKHS020034195.1:117500-127192 GCA_030143305.2 Amblyomma americanum
AGACGGGGAAACGAATAGCATCCGCACAAAGCAGTACACGTTACGGAGGAAGACATATAAAGCCCAAGCGGTGCTCGGTGCGGGGGCAAGAGTTCCGAAGGTGGAGAGGGGGGGTGAAAGGCCGGACCACGCCGACACTCGGGGGAGCGCCAGTTCCCCCAGCAGCGAACGACGACGGGAACGGTCACGTACACGCCACGCACAGACAGACAACTCGCCACCGACAAACGCGTACGGGATTAGAAGAGCCGGGAAAAGCGCACCGCGCGCAGCTGTCATTCAGAGAGAGCCCCGACCACGACACAGACGGACGGAGGGAGATGCCGAACCGATGAGCAGCAGCAGTCAGCAACGAACCACAGATCGACAGGAGGAGCAGTCTCACCGGGAAAAATAAAGGGGATGTGTGGTCCGGGCAATCAAAAACAGAAATAGAGGAGGGGGAGGTTGATGGAGAGAGAGGAACGGCACGGTACGCATACACATACGGATTGCGGTACGCGCGCAATGTCTCTGTTTCGTCCATCTGTTGCAGAGCAGGGTGCGCTGTCATCTGCCGGACGGGTGGCGAAAAAAAAGGGGGAGGAAAAAGGAAAACGGGGTCGGGAAAGGAGGGAAACAACGTGCGGGAGGACAACACAGACAGCGGGATGCAGCTGCCATCGGACCAAGGGAAGGCAAGAAGGGAAAGGAGAGGAGGTGGCGTAGAGAAACGCAGCAGCGTCACGGGCGACCAGGCGGAGGGATCGAAACCGCCGGGGCAGAAAAGACGTACACGCGGCAGCAGCTGATGGCGACAGCACGACGCGCCAGCGGCTGGCGCAGCTGCGAGTGAAACCATCTGTCAGTGCAGCGCAGGACGTTCGCCGTTGAGTGAAGCTGCGCACAGCTCCGCATGGAGTGCGTGGTTTTACTGGGTGCGTCATTAGTACACTGACTTCAAACGACTCCGTTCGAGATGCTGCCTTCTGCTCACTTCACAATCGAAAGCACGTTTCAGGGCTCCTTCCGCCCAGCGTCCACCAGTAGCGTCCGAGCCGAGACTGACGTTTATGTCCTTATCTTTCTATTCCCCCACAAAGAACTTCAAGCCGCCGCGGTGGCTGAGTGGTTATGGCCCTCGGCTGCTGGCCCGAAAGACGCGGGTTCGATCCCGGCCGCGGCGGTCGAATTTCGATGGAGGCGAAATTCCAGAGGCCAGTGTGCTGTGCGATGTCAGTGCACGTTAAAGAACCCCAGGTGGTGGAAATTTCCGGAGCCCTTCACTACGGCGTCCCTGATAGCCTGAGTCGCTTTGGGACGTTAAACCCCCATAAACCACAAAGAACTTCACTCAAACAACAGAGTCCCGGCCGGCCCCGACTTTCCTCAGTCTATCAGAGTCCGGCCAGTACACAGGCAGGCAGGCACACGGAGGAAGGGAGATAATATCGGCTTAGCTAATCGATACGTGTTCCAACGCCCGAGCTAACAAAAAAATGCACCGAGAAGCACAGCGGATAGGAAAATCCGAACGGACAATATATCAGCGTGCTAAGCAGCGCCCACAGAAGAGACGCCGCGCGAAAGTGAATAAGACCACACAAGGGGAAGAGGACGACGACGGATGATATTGCGCGACCACTTCGTCACCGAAGCACAGCAGCAGCAGCAGCCTGGCGATCCGCGGGCTTATATACACTCTCAAGTAGGAGACAATGCGGAGAGGAGAGACAGAGCGGCCCGGGGACTCGGGAGAACACACGCACAAGAGCGGGACCTCTCCCAGCCAACGTCCGGCCACTCCGTCTCAGTGTCAACCATCCGCGCACCACCACCAGACCTGCATCGGCATTCCACCGGCGGTGCTTTCTTCTTTCTTCTTCTTCAACGACACCGTACAAATGGGGCCATTCGGATGCGGTGCGCGGACGGCCGGACTCGCGCTTCTCCCCGCGATTGAGCACCGCACGACGCTCAGGGACAGCTGAGGCGGAGGAGAAGGAACAGAGGTGGACTCTCTTCACATGATACACATACAACAGTGCCCGGGCACACACAGAGAGAAACAGTCGGAGAAAGGATCTCGCGCTGTCCCAAAGGGGCTGGAAGAAGAGCCCCCTTCCACTCCTGGGTATAAGCAGCCCCCTCCTTTCGCGCCCTCTATATCGGCATACGCGACTCGCCTCGTAATGGGAAGGTATTGCGAAGCCTCTCGGGCGGCGTCTGTGTACAGGCTTTGCTCGCAAAGTGAAAGCGATCTATACGTACGCCACCCGGAGGACGACTGCGTGCTGGCACTCGGCTACGGATCCGCGCGCTTCCGGCAAAGCTTCTTCCGCGCTTGGCAAACGGGGCATGTGCGCCGATCGAAAGGGGTCCTCGACTGGGGTGGGTGCTTGATCCGGTGGCCTCACGAACGACACCCTTGTATGGAGCTTTGGAGACACCCTAACAAGCAGGGCCGTATAACGAAGCATCCATATATGCAGGCAATTGCACATTGAGGCTGCAAAGAAAACCTGTACGTGTACGCAAGCTTCTCGCATCCCACATTCGAGCGCTGCGTCACAGCACGGCTGCGGGGCAGTCTTTTAAAGTCAACGGAGCTACACTTCCACCCCAAGTGGATGGCATGATGGGGCCGAGCAGATCAACACGTCAAAACGAGAGCTCGTGAATTAGGCTAACTCCAAGTTGCCTTCGATCCTGGGGGACGTGCTATTCAACGGAATACTTTATAAATGTCGTACCGATCGAACAATGTAAAACTAGCGGTGGTTGCATGTTACGTTTGCTCTTATACCGCATCGCAACGTGGCGTCGTTTCTGGTGGCGGTAAAATTAGCGAGCTGCATTTGAAGCAGCCATTTATTAGGCAGCCATTTCCAACGTTTGTCACGGGCGTCTGCACTGCAGTGAAGTGCACCGCAGCGTAGAAGAGCAAAGGCAGAAATAAGCGCGCGAGAAGGTATATTGGCTGGTACGCGCAAAGCCAGCCACTGAGCCCCCCGGCGACGTGACGGCGACAATTCGCACGTGCGTCGGCGCGAATTACGTTACTCGTGCCGATTACAGGCTTTCCCGACGGCGGCCGCGGCCGGAATGTAAAGCTGTCACAAAGAATAAGGCGCAGAAACTCGAAAGAGTCGTTCGGCCGTCCCATTATACCAATCGTCATCGCTTATCCTTGACGCAGCGTGAAAAAAAAAAGAAAAACACAGTATCTGTCATTCCAGCAAAACAAAAGGGGTTTTTCCCAAACGCTTCCACCCGCGCATGCGAGGAGAAGGCGTGAAACCTACCCATTCACAAGCAACGTGACCGGGAGCGAGATATATACATTTTTTTATTCGGACACGGGATCTGCGCTACATCGATCACCGAACCACAGCCATTTCATCAACACGAAAAAGCGCTGGTTCTTTAATTAGGGCGCACGTGTGGCCCTCGAGAAGCCAGAACCTCAGTCCGCACGGTTAGTAGACGTGTCCACATCGCAATAACGCCCAGTTTCAGAAGAGGAGGGGCGGCGCGTACTTATGCTAACCTCGGCTCGTCTAAGCAAATATCGGCATGCATGGTGGCCTATATATGAAGAAGAGAACTGTCGTTAGACCACTACTCCACAACGTAGCCCTTTCGTGCAAAGAAAAGCACCATTGATTTCTCCCTCCCTTGGTGATACAGCGAACACGATTAAAATCAGCTGCATAATGCCGTCTATGTATACGGGCAACAGCCACTTCCGGCACGTATAGTAAGAGCAGGTGGCAGTCTTGGCAGCCCAGCCAAGAAATGTCCCCCCGCCTCTACATTCACTGGCCGTGCACAGAAATGAAGTGAGGAGTAACAAGCACAAGGAGAGCAAATGTTTCCGCACACGGCACTTCGCGTCTGGTGCCCTTCACGTCATTCAGAGAGAAACGTTATGGATGCGTAGAACACTTATCGCATGCAACCATATGCCATCTACCGGCGTCATTACCATCTTACAAAAGAAAGAAAGAGAGAGAGCAGAAAAAAAGCAGAAAACAAACCACATGACTAGACTCCGACAAGCGTCAGCCTGGCATACATTATATCATGTGCAAGCTTACAGAAGAGTTGTTGCGAACATTGTTTTTGAGCGAACTGTTTTAAACCGTTTAGTTTGCTAAATTGCCGCCTCGTGCGCATGCATGTATATGTAGCGGTTAGAAGAATTCCCCCAAAAACAAAGCCCTGATCGCTAATGGGAAAAACCTGTTAGCCACTCAGTACAGAGGGCCATACGATACGTAGTAGCTATCGCATGCTAAGGGAGTCATCGAAGCGTAACACAACATCACGCTATCCTCGCGAAATATTTCGTAGAAATATTTACGCATGCGAAGACGACGGCATGCCCCCGAACAGAAACGGAACGACTAACGGTTTTTTGCTTCTCTAATTGACGCCAAGCAACCGCTCAAAATATCGATTTTACCTCACCAAATTTACTTCTGTCCCCACCATAGGTGGGCATTCGACCTCAAAAATCTAGACCTCACCTCAGCCTCAAAAAAAAATGTGCCGACCTCACTCAACCTCAACCTCATCAGTTGAGGTCTCCTTAGACGCCCTCACCTCACTTTTCCTCAGGCCACTGCTCAACCTGCTCAACCACTGCTCAACCTCAGAAAACTAACGAAAAATAAAACAAAAGCGATTAAGAAGTTTTTCAGTTAAAAACAATCCTGAGAATCCTGTGAGACAGGAAAGCCAAAATGATGATGGTATTATTTAAAAAGGTGTGTACAGACAGTATTGATGTGCACGCAATAGGAGAAGCTTATAATCTGGGATGAACCCTCATAGAGTATATGGCCTCCGGGCAGGGGTGTAATTTCTCGTCATACCAGGCCCCCATCCACCCCCTTCCACCCCCATTTCAAGATCCATATGGATCCCACATTACTACACATGCGCGCATGACGTATTGCAAAGAGTGCCAACAACCCGGCCCACATTAATGACGTTCGGATTGTCCAGCAGGTAAACGCGCCAGTTCTCGTGTATATTATACTGCAAAGATCATGCAACGACACATGCCTTTGATTCACGAATGATGGAGATGATGATGACGCTAACAGTGTATCCTTATGAGCCCGGGCAAGACTGATATACCGCTACCAAATTGAAAGTTGCCAGAATATTGATTAAATATTGTACATTACCTAGCAACCGAAGACAATTATTCTGCGGGAAAATAGGAATACCTGCAGCTAATAATTAAGGATGATGTTCCTGCGGGGTCAAGACCCTCCCCCGTTTGCGCCACTTCCTTCTAGGTGGCGATGGTAATGGTTTCGAAATCCTGGAAAATCTCCAATGACTCGGTGAACCCGAGACATTTTGAAAGAAAGGGCAAGATTACGTCTTCGAACATTGTGCCAACTATTAAAATCACACGGGTCAAAACAACAGGCCTAGAGTGGCCAGCGCGAACCGCTCTCTCTATCAGTATCACCACGACTCTCCGCTCAAATTTCCCCGCAGCGAAATCTTTTTCCGCCAGCGGGGCAAGGGGGCGGGGGGGGGGGGGGGGGGGGAGAGAGAGAGTGGCGTGCTGTGACAGTAACACTCCTTCCGGGAAGACCAGAGGGGTGCGTCTTCCTGTAGGCTCGGGCTGAAGGGACATTACGGGGCAGCATTGGAAGCTAAGAGGGCACTGTGGCATCCGGTTGTCCAAACAGCGGAAACCGAACACCAAGCGCCATCACTGCATGAACATTGCGGCGGTGCCTTGCAACTCCGCTTCGGAAGCGGCACTCGTCGGAGTAAGACGTGGCAACTGCAAAAAGTCTCGACCTCACCGAATGACTACCTCACTCAACCTCAAACTCACGCTTGAGGTTGAGGTCTCATTTGCTGACCTCACTCATAAAATTTCGAGCCGTCGTCAACCTCACCTCACGACGTGAGGTTGAGGTCATTTTGAGGTCGAAACCTCATGAGGTTGCCCACCTCTTGTCGCCACATGTCTTCATTGCACCCCCCCCCCCCTCCTCTTTCACACGCCCATACTGGTGCGCTCAAATTGCTATGGTTGAACAGGCGAAATGAAAACTGAAAAAAAAATGATGTCTTGGCGAACCTCTTTGCGTGAAAAAAGAAGAGGTAAAAAAAAGGGGAAGTACTGCTGCTCTCTCTCTCTCAGTCCTCTTTCTTCCATTTTCCTTCCCTCTTTCTTTGTTCTTCCGAGCTAAACCTGCTCTTGCAAGAAAGACAACACAAACGGGCTCATCCACATCGAGTCTCATATCTTCCGTTAGTCAGCTCGATCCGCGACTGACGCTGTGTAATCCGGTGCTCCCGGCGTTGCGTCAGCCTTCGACGTCTTGTCCCCGAAGGGATCTGCAGACGTATAGGGTCTCAGTCACGCCAGGAAGCCCGCGGAAACGGCCCACCGTCCGGCAACGCATTCCCCCCATCCACGAAATTGCCTGCGGGACACAAAGTAAGACGACGCCCCTACGTCGGCTCCAGTTTCGCAACCTTGAAAACCAACTCTCTATATGTGCGCAGAGAGAAACGGGCAGAACTCCTCGGGTGTCGGCTTTCAAGAGATCTAGTCCACAATTTCTTCACCGAGCTTCTTCGCTCTCGCGGGTACACATCTTTCGCGAGTTTGTAATCGAAGACACAAGTATAGACTGAGGCGCAGAAAAGGTGATTACGACGATGATAAAAATCCTTAAGAAAAATAAAAAACCTTGTCTCTACCCGCTGATCTGACTTTCAGTACCATACCCGCACTTCTTGTGTGGATTCTCGCTGCAGTCTTTAGAAGAAACGGGATGTCACGTAAGTCGAAAAGCAGTCTTCCAAGTTGGATTCGCGGTGATTAGGTATCAGCGATTTGCAGAAAGCTCTCACCTTCGTCTGAAACCCGATGATATTATATATATATATATATATATATATATATATATATATATATGTGTGTGTGTGTGTGTGTGTGTGTGTGTGTGTGTGTGTGTGTGTAGAGAGAGAGAGAGAGAGAGAGAGAGAGAGAGAGGGTTTAACGTCCCAAAGCGACTCAGGCTATGAGAGACGCCGTAGTGAAGGGCTCCGGAAATTTCGACCACCTGGGGTTCTTTAACGTGCACTGACATCGCACAGTACACGCCGAGGGCGAAGACACACCTTTGCCCGAGCCGAGAAAAGTCCTCTTTATAACGATCCAAAAAACAGCAGTACGATCCACGGGGATAAAAACAGCAATAACCGAAAGGAGGCTAGTGGGAACGTACCAAGATTCATCTTTGCTCTAAGCCTGGTCCCCGCGCGGGCAATCCAAGCGAACCACCGTGTGTATTTTTAAAATGCTACAGGAAGTTTCCATTCCTCCACACAAAAGTCTGGCTGAGATGCGGTCACACTCCCATAATAACGCCCACGCTAAACACACAAGGAAAAGAATAAACAAATAAGAAGCACCGCATCTTTGGCGCCGGCGAAATTCGAAGGAGGGGATGTGATATAAAACGACCGCCAAAAGCGGGTACTTCCGAGTGACATTGCGAAAAAAAAAAAAAAAACCGGCATGGCCATTAAATACTAACTTGATGGGCTCAAACAACGAGAACTAACAACCTCCTTCTCAAACGGAGATAATCATGGGCCTGAATGACAGAAACGGCCGAGAAGCCGGTTCGGGAACGAGAAATGCCGTTTTACAAGTTATCATGTATTTATTGTTTTGTAATGCAGGACGTCTCCCAAGGCGATGCGTCGCGAGCGACTACCATGCAGTACAGTTCAGATCCAGTCCAGCAGCAGCGATCAGTTAGAGCACGCACGAGCATCGGAACGATTAGCGCTTGTTGTAGTCTTCTTCCTTAAGCGCCAGCCGCTGATGGTTCGGGAGCCGAAGGCCTATCTTACATTTGTTTGTTGCTTGGTTAACGGAAGGCTTTTTTTTTTTGCTTTTGCTCACATCATCAGCCAGTTCAGGTTGATGGACGGACAGCTCAACGCTGCTACTCCTCTGTGACTTAACTCAGCAACGAAATGACACAGCATAACGCAGCCTTTATAGTAATAGATACAATACTTGCACTTCGACCGAGACGTCGCGTTCCCACAGTTAATGAACGCCATTGGATTCCTTCGAACGCGCTTCACGATAGCAACCTTCCAACAATATAGCAAAGAAAGATTTCGTAGTCGCACGTAATGGCATACAATGCGACAGTGGAAATCGGCGAACAAATGGGCACTGCAAGAAAGCCTTGCTCGTTTAGTGCTGATAACGAGACAGGAAGCAGCTATTCGAAAGTCTAAAAAGCAAGAGGCTTAGCACGGTCTCCAATGCAATACCAGACCACAGACAGCATAATGACGGCATCGATAACGCAAACCTGCAGGGGCGCAAAACCACATCCATACGAGCAAGCACGTGCAAAAAGGGAACAAACGCTGCCTTCCCAACGACTGGGGCCAGTGGCGCGCACATCTCCAGACATGTGCAGGAGGAAGGCTCCAGACATTCGCGCAAGGGTTGGTGCAGAGCAATGCCCGCGCAACAACAACAAACCCGGGAGAGAAGGTATTTCGGAATAGAAGCCCCGGAGATGTCACAAGCTTCACCCCCGTCGCGTTTCACTTTCTCTGCATCGCTGCTATCGCGCCGCGACAAGTCACGTCACCAGCCACGCACAAGACGCCGCCGCCACTGCCACAAATCCGCCACCCTTTTATTTCACAATCGAGCGCAAGACGTGCGTTTCTTTCGTAGCCTGGAGAATAAGACTTTTTGTTCATTTTCTTGGACTTCGCTCTCTGTGGCGTGCGCCAAAAGTCGTGCATTTCCTGCCCTCCTTCTCGTCCCTTCCGCCTCCCAGTCCTGCCGTTGCCCTCACTCCGTTTACCCTTTATGAGTTACCGTGCCTCTCCGAAACGTTCTGCGCCCGCGGTGAGTTCCATTTAAAGCGGCAAGCCACGGGACACAGCCAGCTACACCGCAGTCGTAATGCTTCGCCCATCCGGCGTCAGCAGCGATCTTTTACAGGCGTGGTGAGGGAAGAGGGGGCTGTGCGCCCACGGCCGCCGAGACACAAATCAAGACGACGCCTTCCGTTCCGAGTGCACTCACCTCAATCATAGGGGCTCACATCTGCGCAGCACATACTTTCTTTTTTATTATGCTTGCTCAGCTGCCCTTTGTGCGTGCTAACGGTTCACTTTCATTCGAGGCCACGAGAAGAAACCAGTGCGCCCATCCTGGAGGGTAAGGTGATGACGATGATTTGATTGTAATGGCGCTAGGGAAGCTTGGTGGTTAACGCGTTTGTTCTGAACGAGGTGGAGTAATACATATATATATAGCATTTCACCCTCCAGGAAAGCCGAGCTCCATTGCAGGGGAAAGCTAGTACCCACCGTTAAAACCGGTGGGTTTCCGACGGGATTGGTGGTAGAGGTGAAAAACATTTATTCTATATATATACACACAGAGAGAGGGGGGGAGTGTTCGGGGGCTTCCTAGTGGGAGCCTCTTTACATACTAGGTGGAGTCCCTAGTCCGAGACCCCATTTGCAGAAGCCACCGTCCGGGCCTTCTGAAAGAAAGCCCGCTGGGACTGGAGGTCCGAGCAGCCAAGCAGGGCCGCCTCCCAGCCATCTCGGCAAGGGCGAGGGTTTGGGGAAAGGTCTGTGTTCTGATGGCATGCCCACGCCAAGTGGTA
>JARKHS020034196.1:0-98702 GCA_030143305.2 Amblyomma americanum
TGTGTTCCATTCAGCACGAGCATCCAACCGGCGGCGCGAGCGCTTCGTCGTCGTTGGCTTCGGGGCTGGTTCATCTTCTTCATTCCAATATATATACATATATATATAGTTGTGAGACAAACCTCCCCAGGAGAATCCTAAGCAAGGGGGAACCTGTATATGATGTAGTCTATACAGCGTGCAACAAAGAGGCAATGTTCGCTTCCAATTCCTCTTAAGCAAGCCGACAGAGATGCGGAACCGCACGCGTCAAAGCGCCGCTCGATCGAATTGCGGAACCTGGACGGCTCTTTTCTTACACCGCTTTCGTTGTGGATAAGAACGAAACCGATGACCAGCAGGGCGCCTCAAGCGGAAATCACCGGCTAGCCTAAGGCCGCCAACACGCACAGACGCAAGTTCTTCGTTGACTTGCGTCTGTGTATGACACATCCATATGTGTACCTCTCTCTTTACATATCGCACAGATCCAAACAGCGCGGGGAAATTTTCCGCATTAAATAACCTGTACATACAACAGGCTAAAAATAAAATCACGGCGCCAGATATTAACGGCTGCTCCTATCACGGTTCGACCGGGCTTCCTAGAAGAAGCGCAAGTGCACATGCAGTCCGCGGAAGTGGTCACTCGAGTATTGCACGGTGCTTCACGGGTGAAGCCCTGGCTACAGACACATCGCTCAGAAGGAAGCGATGGAGTCGCTGACACTACGTTTTTTTTTCTCCTGCCTTATCAAACGTATAGTTTCGGAACGAACCGACGCGATCCCGGCCGTAAACGGGCTGATTACGTAGCAGGCGTGTGCGTACGTCACGACGATGCTCGTGCGCTGCCGATTTATGACCGGGCACCTTGCACAACTCAGTCGAAAACACGTGAGAGTTCTCATAAAGTCGTCGTTGTGATAAAGAATGCTTGTCACGCTGGAATGCAAGCCTACGTTATTTACGCGGTTAAATTTCCCACAGACAGGCACTAACCACCGGAGTCGAAGTCACACTGATGGCCATAGTTACCGCGAAAAAAAAAATGAGCGGAAATATTAAGCGCAAGCAAAAGCAGCAACAGTGTGTTGCCACTTGGCTTCGTGCCCTAAAGAGTTCGTTTAGATTGCACAGGTGTAACTCCGACAGCGTTTTAACGCGCCGAACTCCTTGAAGCCATACATTCGCTCGGCAGAAATGTATAACACCCTGTACATAAACTGCATGCGTGTATTTTAATATTTGTTTTGCATGTGTACCCTGCACATAAAACTACGTTGTATGTGCGTATTTTAATATTTTTTTTTGCATGTGTGACACCTCTTCAACGACATTAGGCCGCTGTCATCGTGAGTGGCCTGGAAGGCTTGCTGGACTTCCAGACTAAGGACTTTTTCGTCGTCGATATCCATCCCGGAAAGTGGCATTAAAAGCGCTGCAACCCCATCCCGTGCTCTCTTTATCATTTTGTAACGGTCTTCCGTGCAAGCACATACGCGACTATTCAACAGAACCGCATCATAAAATACGCGAATAAATAGCGTAACAGAGCAGCGGCGTAAACAAAACAAAAGCACGAAGAGCATCCACGTATACCAAGAACGTCGACGGCGCTGCCAGACGGGGAAACGAATAGCATCCGCACAAAGCAGTATACGTTACGGAGGAAGCCATATAAAGCCCAAGCGGTGCTCGGTGCGGGGGCAAGAGTTCCGAAGGTGGAGGGGGGGGGGGGGGGTGAAAGGCCGGACCACGCCGACACTGGGGGGAGCGCTAGTTCCCCCAGCAGCGAGCGACGACGGGAACCGTCACGTACACGCCACGCACAGACAGACAACTCGCCACCGACAAACGCGTACGGGAGTAGAAGAGCCGGGAAAAGCGCACCGCGGAGCTGTCATTCAGAGAGAGCCCCGACCAGGACACAGACAGACGGAGGGAGATGCCGAACAGATGAGCAGCAGCAGTCAGCAACGAACCACAGATCGACAGGAGGAGCAGTCTCACCGGCAAAAATAAAGGGGATGTGTGGTACGGGCAATCAAAAACAGAAATAGAGGAGGAGGAGGAGGAGGAGGAGGAGGTTGATGGAGAGAGAGGAACGGCACGATACGCATACACATACGGACTGCGGTACGCGCGCAATGTCTCGGTTTCGTCCATCTGTTGCAGATCAGGGTGCGCTGTCATCTGCCGGGCGGGTGGCGAAAAAAAGGGGGAGGAAAAAGGAAAACGGGGTCGGGGAAGGAGGGAAACAACGTGCGGGAGGACAACACAGACAGCGGGATGCAGCTGCCATCGGACCAAGGGAAGGAAGAAGGGGAAAGGACAGGAGGTGGCGTAGAGAAACACAGCAGCCTCACGGGCGACCGGGCGGAGGGATCGAAACCGCCGGGGCAGAAAAGACGTACACGCGGGAGCAGCTGATGGCGACAGCACAACGTACCAGCGGCACGCGCAGCTGCCAGTGAAACCATCTGTCAGTGCAGCGCACCGTTCGCCGTTGCGTGAAGCTGGGCACAGCTTCGCATGGAGTGCGTGGTTTTACTGGGCGCGTCATTAGCACACTGACTTCAAATGACCCGTTCGAGATGCTGCCTTCTGCTCACTTCACAATCGAAAGCACGTTTCAGGGCTCCTTCCGCCGAGCGTCCACCAGTAGCGTCCGCGCCGAGACTGACGTTTATGTCCTTATCTTTCTATTCCCCCACAAAGAACTTCAAGCCGCCGCGGTGGCTGAGTGGTTATGGCGCTCGGCTGCTGGCCCGAAAGACGCGGGTTCGATCCCGGCCGCGGCGGTCGAATTTCGATGGAGGCGAAATTCTAGAGGCCCGTGTGCTGTGCGATGTCAGTGCACGTTAAAGAGCCCCAGGTGGTGGAAATTTCCGAAGCCCTTCACTACGGCGTCCCTCATAGCCTGAGTCGCTTTGGGACGTTAAACCCCCATAAACCACAAAGAACTTCACTCAAATAACAGAGTCCCGGCCGGCCCCGACTGTCCTCAGTCTATCAGAGTCCGGCCAGTACACGGCAGGCAGGCACACTGAGGAAGGGAGATAATATCGGCTTAGCTAATCGATACGTGTTCCAACGCCCGAGCTAACAAAAAAATGCACCTAGAAGCACAGCGGATAGGAAAATCCGAACGGACAATATATCAGCGTGCTAAGCAGCGCCCACAGAGACGCCGCGCGAAAGTGAATAAGACCACACAAGGGGAAGACGACGGCGACGGATGATATTGCGCGACCACTTCGTCACCGAAGCACAGCAGCAGCAACCTGGCGATCCGCGGGCTTATATACACTCGAGCAGGAGACAATGCGGAGAGACAGAGCGGCCCGGGGACTCGGGAGAACACACGCACAAGAGCGGGACCTCTCTCCCAGCCAACGTCCGGCCACTCCATCTCAGTGTCAACCATCCGCGCACCACCACCGGACCTGCATCGGCATTCCGGCGGTGTTTTCTTCTTTCTTCTTCTTCAACGACACCGTACAAATGGGGCCATTCGGATGCGGTGCGCGGACGGCCGGACTCGCGCTTCTCCCCGCGATTGAGCACCGCACGACGCTCAGGGACATCGAGGCGGAGGAGAAGGAACAGAGGTGGACTCTCTTCACATGATACACATACAACAGTGCCCGGGCACACAGAGAGAAACAGTCGGAGAAAGGATCTCGCGCTGTCCCAAAGGGCTTGGAAGAAGAGCCCCCTTCCACTACTGGGTATAAGCAGCCCCCTCCTTTCGCGCCCTCTATATCGGCATACGCGACTCGCCTCGTAATGGGAAGGTATTGCGAACCCTATCGGGCGGCGTCTGTGTACAGGCTTTGCTCGCAAAGTGAAAGCGATCTATACGTATGCCACCCGGAGGACGACTGCGTGCTGGCACTCGGCTACGGTTCCGCGCGCTTCCGGCAAAGCTTCTTTCGCGCTTGGGAAACGGGGCATGTGCGCCGATCGAAAGGGGTCCTCGATTGGGGTGGGGGCTTGATCCGGTGGCCTCACGAACGACACCCGTGTATAGCGCTTTGCAGGCATCCTAACAAGCAGAGTCGTATAACAAAGCGTCCATATATACAGGCAATTGCACATTGAGGCCGCAAAGAAAACCTGTACACCTGTACGTGTACGCAAGCTTCTCGCATCCCACATTCGAGCACTACGTCACAGCACGGGTGCGGGACAGTCTTTTAAAGTCAATGGAACTACACTTCCACCTCAAGTGGATGGCATGACGGGGCCGAGTAGATCAACGCGTCAGAACGGGAGCTTGTCAATTCGACTAACTCCAAGTTGCCTTCGATCCTGGGGGACGTGCTATTCAACGTAATACTTTGGAAATGTCGTACCGATCGAACAATGTAAAACTCGCGGTTGCTGCATGTTACCTTTGCTCTTATACCGCATCGCAACGTGGCGTCGTTTCTGGTGACGGTAAAATAAGCGAGCTGCATTTGAAGCAGCCATTTATTAGGCAGCCATTTCCAACGTTTGCCACGGGCGTCTGCACTGCAGTGAAGTGCACCGCAGCGTAGAAGAGCAAAGGCAGAAATAAGCGCGCGAGAAGGTATATTGGCTGGTACGCGCAAAGCCAGCCACTGAGCCCCCCGGCGACGTGACGGCGACAATTGGCACCTGCGTCGGCGTGAATTACGTTACTCGCGCCGATTAGAGGCTTCCCCGACAGCGGCCGCGGCCGGAATGTAAAGCTGTCACAAAGAATAAGGCGCAGAAACTCGAAAGAGACGTTCGGCCGTCCCATTATACCAATCGTCATCGCTTATTCTTGACGCAGCGTGAAAAAAAAGAAAAACACAGTATCTGTCATTCCAGCAAAACAAAAGGGGTTTTTCCCAAACGCTTCCACCCGCTCATGCGAGAAGAAGGCGTGAAACCTACCCATTCACAAGCAACGTGACCGGGAGCAAAATATATACATTTTTTTTTCGGACAGGGGATCTGCGCTACATCGATCACCGAACCACGGCCATTTCATCAACACGAAAAAGCGCTGGTTCTTACATTAGGGCGCACGTGTGGCCCTCGAGAAGCCAGAATGTCAGTCCGCACGGTTAGTAGACGTGTCCACATCGCAATAACGCCCAGTTTCAGAAGAGGAGGGGCTGCGCGTACTTATGCTAACCTCGGCTCGTCTAAGTAAATATCGGCATGCATGGTGGCCTATATATGAAGAAGAGAACTGTCGCTAGACCACTACTCCACAACGCAGCCATTTCGTGCAAAGAAAAGCACCATTAATTTCTCCCTCCCTCGGTGATATACAGCGAACACGATGAAAATCAGCTGCATAATGCAGTCTATGTATACGGGCAACTACAGCAGTCACTTCCGGCACGTATCGTAAGAGCAGGTGGCCGTCTTGGCAGCCCAGCCAAGAAATGTCCCCCCGCCTCTATATTCACTGGCCGTGCACAGAAATGAAGTGGGGAGTAACAAGCACAAGGAGAGCAAATGTTGCCGCAGCCGGCACTTCACGTCTGGTGCCCTTCACGTCATTCAGAGAAAAACGTTATGGATGCGTAGAACACTTATCGCATGCAACCGTATGCCATCTACCGGCGTCATTACCATCTTACAAAAATAGGGAGGGAGAGAGAGAGAGAGACCAGAAAAAAAAAGGAGAAAACAAACCACATGGCCAGTCTCGGACAAGCGTCAGCCTGGCATACACTATATCATGTGCACGCTTACAGAAGAGTTGTTGCGAACATTGTTTTTGAGCGAACTGTTTTAAACCGTTTCGTTTGCTAAATTGCCGCCTCGTGCGCATGCACGTACATGTAACGGTTAGAAGAATTCCCCAAAGAACAAAGCCCTGATCGCTAATGGGAAAAACCTGTTAGCCACTGAGGACCGAGGGCCATGCGATACGTAGTAGCTATCGCATGCTAAGGGAGTCATCGAAACGTAACACAACATCACGCTATCCTCACGCAATATTTCGTAGAAATATTTACGCATGCGAAGACGCCGGCATGCCCCCGAACAGAAACGGAACGACTAACGGTTTTTCGCTGCTCTAATTCACGCCAAGCAACCGGTCCAAGTATCGATTTTACCTCACCAAATTTACTTCTGTCGCCACCATAGGTGGGCATGCGACCTAAAAAATCTGGACCTCACCTCAACCTCAAAAAAAATGTGCCAACCTTACTCAACCTCAACCTCATCAGTCGAGGTCTCCTCAGACGCCCTCACCTCACTTTTCCTGAGGCCACTGCTGACCTCACTCAACCTCACCTCAACCTCAAATTGTGAAGTTGAGATCGGCTGCTCGACCTCAAAAAACTAACCCAAATTGAAACAAAAGCGATTAAGAAGTTTTTCAGATAAAAACAATCCTGAGAATCCTGTGAGACAGGAAAGCCAAAATGATGATGGTATTATTTAATAAGGCGTGTACAGACGCTATTGATGTGCTTGCAATAGGAGAAGCTTATAATCTGGGATAAACCCTCAGAGAGTATATGGCCTGCGGGCAGGGGTGTAATTTCTCGTCATACCAGGCCCCTATCCACCCCCTTTCCACCCCCATTTCAAAATCCATATGGATCCCACATTACTACACATGCGCGCATGACGCATTACAAAGAGTGCCCACAACCCGGTCCACATTAATGACATTCGGATTGTCCAGCAGGTAAACGCGCCAGTTCTCATGTATATCATACAGCAAATATCATGCAACGACACATGCCTTTGATTCTCGAGATGACGGCGATGATGATGACGCTAACAGTGTATCCTTACGAGCCCGGGGAAGTCTGATATACCACTACCAAATTAAATGTTGCCAGAATATTGATTAAATATTGTACATTACCCAGCAACCGAAGACAGTTATTGTGCGGGAAAATAGGAATACCTGCAGCTGATAATTAAGGATGATGATGCTGATGTTCCCTGGAGGTCAAGACACTCCCCCCGTCTCCGCCACTTCCCTCCAGGTGGCGATGGTAATGGTTTCGAAATCCTGTGAATTCTCCGATGACTCGGTCAACCCGCGGCATTTTGAAAGAAAGGGCTAGATTACGTCTTCGAACACTGTGCCAACTATTAAAATCACACGGGTCAAAACAACTGGCCTAGAGTGGCCAGCGTGAACCGCTCTTTCTATCAGTATCACCACGGCTCTCCGCTCAAATTTCCCCGCAGCGAAATCTATTTCCGAGCCCCCCCACCCACCACCCCTCTCCCGCGGAAAAAAAACAAAAAAAAACGCCAAAGTACTCATACGCCTCAAAAGAATTCTGGGTACCATTTCGTCAACCAGTCTGAGACAAGCTGCTTTAAGTCAATCACTTGTTTTCCTTCAAAACTGAACTAATCAATGGTACGCCAGCATCCTCCGCGCGAGCATTCTGCGAAGCCGTTTAAGGTGAACGATGGCTCTCTGCAGAATAGTTAAAGGAAAGATAACGTGTAGTGCCTGGTCGTCTGCAAGGCAGGCCGCCAACATAACTGATCCCATACGAGAAAAGAAAAAAAAGAGAGAATGATTAGAAACATACAAACAAAAAGGGCACACTAAAAACAGAAGCGAACAACAGTGTGCCCCATTAAACGCCATATTAGAAGGCTTGAAATAGCGCTCAGCAGCATTTTTTTCGCCGCTGAAACACCGCTATGCTGGTGCGTTCGCCTCGTGTTGCGGTGTTTCGGCATAATAAGCGAATTTCCGAGAAGGGACAAGGAACAGGAGACCAAACGAGAGGTTTTTCAGAAGGATAAAAACGCGAAATTATATTTGTATCTGCTTGCATTATGCAACGGGAATATACATAATTAGTGTGAGATTCGAAAGGAAAAGTCACCGATAAAAAGCTTCGACAACGTTACATGTTTTTCTGGCTTCCTGCTTTTTTAATCAAATCAGCAGGTGTCCTTGTTAGGAACCACCTGAATCATATTCTCTCGCCTGTGCCGACTACTTCAGTTTCTGTTAAGTCAGCTTATAATGTACAGCAGGATCCTCTTTATTCGACTGCAAGGCAAGAGCCATGACGCCAGTGCCGGCAACGAGCATGAACACGAAGAAGTCTTGCTTGGGGCCACCCGCGCTGCGACGAATTTATTGCGTGCTTGTTGGACTGAACTTATTTGTTTGCGGCATCAAGCAAAGCTACCACGGGTCAACGTTAGTTACGTGCTTTGTGAGCTCCCGGGAGTTTGAGCAGGCCGGCAGGCAGCCGGGTGCTACGCCAGCGGGGCAAGGGCGAAGGGGGAGTGCCGTGCTGTGACAGTAACACTCCTTCCGGGAAGACCAGAGGGGTGCGTCTTCCTGTAGGCTCGGACTGAACGGACATTACGGCGCAGCACCGGAAGCTAAGAGGGAACTGTGGCATCCGGTTGTCCAAACAGCGGAAACCGAACACCAAGCGTCATCACTGCATGAACATTGCGGCGGTGCGCTGCAACTCCGCTTCGGAAGCGGCACTCGTCGGAGTAAGACGTGGCAACTGCAAAAAGTCTCGACCTCACCGAATGACTACCTCACTCAACCTCAAACTCACGCTTGAGGTTGAGGTCTCATTTGCTGACCTCACTCACAAAATTTCGAGCCGTCGTCAACCTCACCTCACGACGTGAGGTTGAGGTCATTTTGAGGTCGAAACCTCATGAGGTTGCCCACCTCTGGTCGCCACATGTCTTCATTGCACCCCCCCCCCCCTCCGCTTTCACACGCCCATACTGGCGCGCTCAAATTGCTATGGTTGAACAGGCGAAATGAAAACTGAAAAAGAAAAAAAACTGCCTTGGCGAACTTCTTTGCGTGAAAAAAAAAAGAGGTAAAAAAAGGGGAAGTACTGCTGTCTCTCTCTCTCAGCCCTCTTTCTTCCATTTTCCTTCCCTCTTTCTTTGTTCTTTCCGAGCTAAACCTGCTCTTGCAAGAAAGACAACACAAACGGGCTCATCCACATCGAGTCTCATATCTTCCGTTAGTCAGCTCGATCCGCGACTGACGCTGTGTAATCCGGTGCTCCCGGCGTTGCGTCAGCCTTCGACGTCTTGTCCCCGAAGGGATCTGCAGACGTATAGGGTCTCAGTCACGCCAGGAAGCCCGCGGAAACGGCCCACCGTCCGGCAACGCATCCCCCCCATCCACGAAATTGCCTGCGGGACACAAAGTAAGACGACGCCCCTACGTCGGCTCCAGTTTCGCAGCCTTGAAAACCAACACTCCATATGTGCGCAGAGAGAAACGGGCAGAACGCCTCGGGTGTCGGCTTTCAAAAGATCTAGTCCACCATTTCTTCACCGAGCTTCTTCGCTCTCGCGGGTACACATCTTTCGCGAGTCTGTAATCGAAGACACAAGTATAGACTGAGGCGCAGAAAAGGTGATTACGACGATGATAAAAATCCTTTAAGAAAAATAAAAAACCTTGTCTCTTCCCGGTGATCTGACTTTCAGTACCATACCCGCACTTCTTGTGTGGATTCTCACTGCAGTCTTTAGAAGAAACGGGATGTCACGTAAGTCGAAAAGCAGTCTTCCAAGTTGGATTCGCGGTGATTAGGTATCAGCGATTTGCACAAAGCTCTCACCTTCGTCTGAAACCCGATGATATTATATATATATATATATATATATATATATATATATATATATGTGTGTGTGTGTGTGTGTGTGTGTGTGTGTGTGTGTGTGTGTGAGAGAGAGAGAGAGAGAGAGAGAGAGAGAGAGGTTTAACGTCCCAAAGCGACTCAGGCTATGAGGGACGCCGTAGTGAAGGGCTCCGGAAATTTCGACCACCTGCGGGTTCTTTAACGTGCACTGACATCGCACACTACACGCCGAGGGCGAAGACACACCTTTCCCCGAGCGGAGAAAAGTCCTCTTTATAACGATCCAAAAAACAGCAGTACGATCCATGGGGATAAAAACAGCAATAACCGAAAGGAGGCTATAGTGGGAACGTACCAAGATTCATCTTTGCTCTAAGCCTGGTCCCCGCGCGGGCAATCAAAGCGAACCACCGCGTGTACTTTCGAAATGCTACAGAAAGTTTCCATTCCTCCACACAAAAGTCTGGCTGCGATGCGGTCACACTCCCATAATAACGCCCACGCTAAACACACAAGGAAAAGAATAAACAAATAAGAAGCACCGCATCTTTGGCGCCGGCGAAATTCGAAGGGGGGGATGTGATAGAAAACGACCGCCAAAAGCGGGTACTTCCTAGTGACATTGCGAAAAAAAAAAAAAAACGGCATGGCCATTAAATACTAACTCGATGGGCTCAAACAACGAGAACTAACAACCTCCTTCTCAAACGGAGATAATCATGGGCCTGAATGACAGAAACGGCCGAGAAGTCGGTTCGGGAACGAGAAATGCCGTTTTACAAGTAATCATGTATTTATTGTTTTGTAATGCAGGACGTCTTCCAAGGCGATGCGTCGCGAGCGACTACCATGCAGTACAGTTCAGATCCAGTCCAGCAGCAGCGATCAGTTAGAGCACGCACGAGCATCGGAACGATTAGCGCTTGTTGTAGTCTTCTTCCTTAAGCGCCAGCCGCTGATGGTTCGGGAGCCGAAGGCCTATCTTACATTTGTTTGTTGCTTGGTTAACAGAAGGCTTTTTTTTTTGCTTTTGCTCACATCATCAGCCAGTTGAGGTTGATGGACGGACCGAGAAGCTCAACGCTGCTACTCCTCTGCGACTTAACTCAGCAACGAAATGACACAGCATAACGCAGCCTTTATAGTAATAGATACAATACTTGCACTTCGACCGAGACGTCGCGTTCCCACAGTTAATGAACGCCATTGTATTCCTTCGAACGCGCTTCACGATAGCAACCTTCCAACAATATACCAAAGAAAGAATTCGTAGTCGCACGTAATGGCATACAATGCGACAATGGAACTCGGCGAACAAATGGGCACTGCAAGAAAACATCGCTCCTTTAGTGCTGATAACGAGACAGGAAGCAGCTATTCGAAAGTCTAAAAAGCAAGAGGCTTAGCACGGTCTGCAATGCAATACCAGACCACAGACAGCATAATGACGGCATCGATAACGCAAACCTGCAGGGGCGCAAAACCACATCCATACGAGCAAGCACGTGCAAAAAGGGAACAAACGCTGCCTTCCCAAAGACTGGGGCCAGTGGCGCGCACATCTCCAGACATGTGCAGGAGGAAGGCTCCAGACATTCGCGCACGGGTTGGTGCAGAGCAATGCCCGCGCAACAACAACAAACCCGGGAGAGAAGGTATTTCGGAATAGAAGCCCCGGAGACGTCACAAGCTTCACCCCCGTCGCGTTTCACTTTCTCTGCATCGCTCCTATCGCGCCGCGACAAGTCACGTCACCAGCCACGCACAAGACGCCGCCGCCACTGCCACAAATCCGCCACCCTTTTATTGCACAATCGAGCGCAAGACGTGCGTTTCTTTCGTAGCCTGGAGAATGAGACTTTTTGTTCATTTTCTTGGACTTCGCTCTCTGTGGCGTGCGCCAACAGTCGTGCATTTCCTGCCCTCCTTCTCGTCCCTTCCGCCTCCCAGTCCTGCCGTTGCCCTCACTCCGTTTACCCTTTATGAGTTACCGTGCCTCTCCGAAACGTTCTGCGCCCGCGGTGTGTTCCATTTAAAGCGGCAAGCCACGGGACACAGCCAGCTACACCGCAGTCGTAATGCTTCGCCCATCCGGCGTCAGCAGCGATCTTTTACAGGCGTGGCGAGGGAAGAGGGGGCTGTGCGCCCACGGCCGCCGAGGCACAAATCAAGACGACGCCTTCCGTTCCGAGTGCACTCACCTCACCACAGCGGCTCACATCTGCACAGCACATACTTTCTTTTTTATTATGCTTGCTCAGCTGCCCTTTGTGCGTGCTAACGGTTCACTTTCATTCGAGGCCACGAGAAGAAACCAGTGCGCCCATCCTGGAGGGTAAGGTGATGACGATGATTTGATTGTAATGGCGCTAGGGAAGCTTGGTGGTTAACGCGTTTGGTCTGCACGAGGTGGAGTAATACATATAGCATTTCACCCTCCAGGAAAGCCGAGCTCCATTGCAGGGGAAAGCTAGTACCCACCGCTAAAACCGGTGGGTTTCCGACGGGAGTGGTGGTAGTGGTGAAAAACTATATATATATATATATATATATATATATATATATATATATATATATATATATATATATATAGAGAGAGAGAGAGAGAGAGAGAGAGAGAGGGGGGGGGGGGGGTGTTCGGGGGCTTCCCCTAGTGGGAGCCTCCTTACATACTAGGTGGAGTCCCTAGTCCGAGACCCCATTTGCAGAAGCCACCGTCCGGGCCTTCTGAAAGAAGGCCCGCTGGGACTGGAGGTCCGAGCAGCCAAGCAGGGCCGCCTCCCAGCCCTCTCGGCCAGGGCGGGGGTTTGGGGAAAGGGCTGTGTTCTGATGGCATGCCCACACCAAGTGGTAGGTGTCAGCCACACCTACCACAGAATCGAACCCAGTGGCATTCAGTGAGAATCGAACCTCAGGGGGATATAGTCGGATACAATTAACTCAAGACCACAGCGGCAAATGACCCTCCAAGGAGGTCCTCCAGCCAATGGCGTCGACCGATCGTCATGACACCGTAGTTTATCCGGTTAATCCCCTTGCATCTGCCAGCCCCCTGCAATATCGCACTAGCAGGTTTTAGGAGATTAACCGCGACGTCATGACAATCGGTCCACGCCATTGGCTCGAGGGCCTCCTCTCAGGTGCATTTGCCGCTGCGTGTATCCAGCGCCAGTAGACAAAGACAGTACCGCAGACTTCTTCATGATTCCGGAGCAGCTTTGGAGAAGCTTGTTCTCTATTTAGAAAGTGGGAGAAAGTACAAAGCGGAATTTGAACCAAAGATGGAACGACGATATGCAATACGGAAAACCCATCGATTTCAGTGCACGGGCTCAGTCTATGTGCTAGCCTCGAGGGCAGGAGGACCAGCAATGCAGCGAATCCGCCTTTCTTCATTTTTGGTACCGCAAAATGTTGCACCCTTTACGCAACCTCTTCTCCCACGAAAAACGCACAGTTTACCGGGCAATCCGCCTCTCACCGAGACTGACGCGCGCGAAAAAACAACAACATTTCGGCGCCACGTATCTCTGCTCAAGGTCTCCGCAGACTCTCCACGAACGAACACACAAGGCTCCGCGCAGCCGCCACGGGCTCGCCGGCGCCGGGTGTCTGGAGCAAAGGTCGCGAAGCCCCTCAGAAGCGACATACAGCCTCCTCTCTACCCCGGTACCGTTCGAATCCACGCTGCGGGGTCTATTTATGGAGGAGGGCGGGAGGTTGAAGCCATCCGCAGGGTTCGGAGCCTCGGGGCACGAGGAGAACCGACAGAGGGGGATACACGCTAGGTCAAGAAGGGGGGTTACACAAAAACTGGGAGAGAAAGCGCCGAAGACGAGGAGGAAAAAGAAGAAAAATAAAGACGGCGAGAGATAGGTGCATGGCCACGCGACCAGACTCGTGCCGGCAGTCTGTCACGAAAAGACCTCCTGCGAGAGTAGCGGAGAGAGTTCAGGAGAGAGAGCGCTACAAGCCACGCTCAAACCCCACGTTCTACGGCCAGCTTGAACTACTATCGCTCGAGACGTACCCTCCCCCGCCCCCGCATCCGCCCGCGCCAGATGAGCGAAAGGAAATATAGTAAGCCGCGCTGCTCGGTCGCCTCGGGTCGCCAGATGGAGCAAGCGACAAAGAAGAGCGCGCATGTGCACGTGCAGCATCAGCACTGGCTCGCAGGCGCACAAAAGCAACGCGTGCGTGCCGAGAAAGAACGCGCTGTGTGCCACTGGCAATGTTGCAGACGCTGTTCCCCCGTCGCTTCTGCACGTGGCTCTTTCGAGAGCGGACGCGGCCAAAACCCACAAAGAGGCGGGCGGGCAGACAGGCAGGCGGGAATGGCTGAAAAGGAGCGGACGCGGTCTATTTTTCCCCGTCACGACATCCTCCGTTTCCACGGTGCAGTACTGCGGCAGGGAGCCTCCGAAAGACGAAAGGTGCCACAGCTGAAAGGAGACGGGCGGCCGGCGGAGCATGCCCCGAATGAAAGCGAAACTATGCGAGGCGGCGCGCTACACATATTCCTCTTTCCTTCCTTCCTTTCA
Source organism: Amblyomma americanum (assembly GCA_030143305.2). NCBI lineage: Eukaryota > Metazoa > Arthropoda > Arachnida > Ixodida > Ixodidae > Amblyomma > Amblyomma americanum. The sequence goes on from JARKHS020034196.1 coordinate 14,123, forward strand.
CTTTCTGCCCCGGAGCCAAAAGTACAAAATGAAGGAACTTAGTTTGGTGAGCGCGGTATTTTGGGGGCGAGACGTCTGAACCATTCGCCTTGCCGACATCTGCTCGGCTGGTGCCCGGGTTGCGTCGCCCATTACGTCACACAGTGCCACTTTTGACGGTTAACCGACGTTAAACATAAGCAGTAGTGTTACCGTCTGTGCCTTACCAGGTGCTGCGCTCAGAATGCGAGGGTTTTAAAACCGCGAGCTGAAAGCAAACAAGGCCAAACACTTGGCAACTACACACGGTTGAAGGAAACAGCAGGACAGTGGCATGCCTCAAGCACCGCTCCTTCAGGTCGCAAAGAAAAGAAAACGAGAATTCTCAGTCTCAATGGCGAAAACTGGCTGGTAGACTGCAGAGGTACTGCATTCCACTTCAGGATTCCAGAAACGTAATACTTGACCCTTTTGTACCCCAATTTTTTCTTGCCACTCCATTTCCATACTGGTAATGCGTCTCGCGTACCCCGGCTTTGCTTGACTGCGCACAGGTTGTTTCTTCGAGAAGAACCCACAAGTTCCAACACTCGCACCACCTTCGTGAATTGTGTTTACCTTCGTCAAGGATAAATAACTGCAAGACGTCTCAATAGGTCCCTCCTCTATAGATCAACCTGAATACGCGCCGTGCAGACAAGCGCCTGAAAGCACACGGCTACAGCACCACCCGCTGAAACCAGGCAGTGATATCCGAGAAAGCCATGCGCGGACCGCTAAAGAAAAAGACATCCATCACGCTCGATTCCCGTATGCGCACACTCGCGCCATTGGCTTTCGCCCGGATTTGCGCGATTTGTCTTCTATAAGCATGTGCACGACAAGGGACGTTGCACCGCTTAAAACAAAACAAGAAATAATAGAAAGGAAAATCAACAAAGGCGCGCGACGTTTCATTTTCTTTTGTTCCTTTGAGGCGTGCAGTGTAGGTCAATCAGCGGCTCCGGCCCACGAAGCGCGCAACGTGCGAACAGCGGGAGCGCGATATATCGCTCACTGAACACGCAGGCACACACTACAGGGGAGCGAGGCAGAGACCTGTGCTGAACACTGTTGGGCCCTCTTCTGTCATTTTCAATAAACGTAGCTGCAGCCAACAACCGCGCAGTCGGGAGGAAGAACTTCGCAAAACCAAACTATACAGGAGGAGGCTGTCCATTCTCCCCTATCACGAATACTGATTATTCATCGCCTTCAAACAGACGGTTGCAGAACAACGGTGGCAAAAGCGGAAGCAGCATAGAGGAGAGCACGCACAAACCCAGCCGTTACAAAATTCTCAAATAGGCAGTCCATAGACTGCCTAGAGGCAATCTGCTGAAAACAGATTTTTGTCATGTCAGACGCCACACCCAAGGACACAACAGGAAATGACTAAAAAAATCCCCTCGCTTTGCGGAGAATTCAAAAGCACCTCTAGTAAAGGGTAGAGTGAGAGAAAATTAAGACAGGACACGGAAATGAGGCTAAAAACTATATATACGGTCTCGCTTGCGGTGGGCACATAGCGCGCGTGCGCACTACACACAGCTCGCCGCTCGTACATCTTCGTTTTGACCCTAATGACCCCGGGACAGTAATTTCGCTTTAATTACGTTTCTTGTCGGGACCAGCAGGCGGCGCTAAGCACGGCGGTGCGTATGCGCGGGAAAAAAAAAACAGCAACGCGATGAGCCGACGTCCGCCCGTGAGCGCGATCGCAGAAGTTGGAGAATACCGGGGGGGAGGCGAACAAAAAGAGAACGCCGAGTCGTGTTCCACACCGGTCGTTAAAATATCTGCATAAGTAATGACCGCCTGGAAAGAGCCGCCCGGAAACACCGCTCTCTCAGTGAAAGTAAAACAGCAGAGAGAGAAGGCGGTGAGCGGAAAAGGAGCAAAATAACGAATTGGCACTCTCTGCCCTGTTCTTTCCTTTTGTCTTGGGGAGATTCCTTTGGCGTGCGTAGTTCGCTTCTTAGCTGGCGCTTTTCGGTGCGGCCTCCGAGACTAGTAAATCACTCCGGCCGCCCAAGCCTTCTAGCCTTGCTCCCCCTTTCTCTGTTCCGGTTCTCCTGGGGGAAATTAAAACACGCCGCCGACCGATCCAAATACGCAAGTCGATGAAGCTTTTTAGAGCGCGGTTTATCTGCTTCATTTCCCATCTCTCACCGCTGCCGAGTCAGCTTTTATTTTTATTTCGCGAAAGGAGGACTCAGGACAGGCGAGAAAGCGAGAGTTCCGTTTTGTTTTCAAGAGCGCGCGTGCTTAAGTGTGAAAAAACCCGCGCAGGTCGGCGTAAAGTGATACATGTGTTGTTTCTGCGAGAAACGCGTGTTAACACTGCGTTGCTGTCACACCAGCTGTAATCATTTTCTTTTTTATTCAAATCTGCAGGAAGGATTCTATAGGGGCAACGCGCGCATGAGCACTGCGGGGTCGACGGCACGCAGCGGCAATGGCCGAACTTCCATCGCGAAGAAGACACCGGCCGTGAAATTGCGTGACCGAATGTGCGGGAAAACCAAGGTTTTTTTGCAGTCGCGAAACAACGAGCGCCGATCGGCACAGCCGGGAAACCGAAATTCGAAATATTTCGAGAAACACGGAGATACACGAAACAGCGTAACCATCGAATTAATTGCCTGCGCGCTATAATGGAAGCAAACAAGAAAAAGGAATGCGCAAATAAGATCAAAAGCAACCAAATGACCCTGCCGCGCGCGCGCGCGCGCACGCACGCACGCACGCACGCACGCACGCACGCACGCACGCACGCACGCACGCACGCACGCACACACACACACACACACACACACACACACACACACACACACACACACACACACACACACACACACACACACACACACACACACACACACACACACAATTAATTTGAACGAACTTCTAACTTCTTCCGCTAGAGGGGTGAACACGGCTAGCAGTTGGCACAGTCACTCATCCTCTCTCCCACGCACGCACGCACACATAGGGCTGCTCACACTGCGTTACTCACTCAATGGCTTTAACAGTAAGTGGACCGGAGCAAGCACCAGCGCATAGCTCTGGGTGACACTTGCATGAAAACTGCTCGTGTGCGCGCCGCACAATGAATCCATTTCGCATTACTTAGCTGACGAGTACGCCAAAGCTCTACGCTGCCAAGACGTGAGAAGCTTGTGGCACGCACGGAGAGGAAGACGGCCAGCACCCAAATGCGCGGGAAGACAACGAGGACGGACACGTCCGACGAGCCAGCGAACATCCCGGCGCAACCGTCCAATCGATTGCGAACTACACTGTCGGGCGCTGAGCGGATACCTTATATACGGTATCAACAACACGAAACCGATCCTGCACGCTCTCAATGGGCCTGACTATCGCTTTATTTAATGGGTCGCCACGAAAGGATTTATACAGAGCCCGCTATAGATTCGTTTCACTGATGCATGCCTGCAGTCAGCCATGCACGGCCCCAGCGCTTTTCCCGCACAGCATTGTTCTTCCCGACTAACGACACACGTTGACGAATATAACGAGACCCTCATGCATATATACGGACGCTTGTTATCCATCCGAACCAAAAAGCGAGAGAAAATCCTCCTCCCAGAAAAAGAATACGTCACAATGCTTCCAGCGCGCACACGGAGATCTCTCGAGCACGCAAAAATGACATGACAGAGTTTATCCCCTTCGGCGTCTCCCGATGACTGACGAGCGACGGAAATCGCGGTCGACGGCGCGCAAAGGAAAAGGGAAGGGACCACAAATGGAAAACGACGGCCCGCCGTCGGAGACGCTCCGGTCGCGAGGCACACGCGTCGACTGCTCGGCTCTTCAACTTCCGCCGATGCGGGAGATGGGGGCGCGCGCGACAGCCACGTCTCTCGGGACAGCAGTCTCAATCGGCCTCTCGAAATAGCTTCTAACGTGCGTATTCCGGCGGACACGCACGACCTGCTCTTCAGTTTATATTTGACACTTGCTCGCAAAGAATAGCGTAACGAGCTTTCGGATAAGGCAACATTAGCGAGAACACAACTGCCAGAGTTTATAGAAGAGGCAACATTAGCGAGAATACAACTGCCAGAGTTTTTGCATGAGGCAACATTCGCGAGAATACAGCTGCAAGACTTTTTGGATAAGGTAACATTAGCGAGAATACAACTACCAGAGTTTATGGATAAGGCAACATTAGTGAGAATACAACTGCAAGAGTTTATAGAAGAGGCAACATTAGCGAGAATACAACTGCCAGAGTTTATGGATAAGGCAACATTAGTGAGAATACAACTGCAAGACTTTTTGGATAAGGTAACATTAGCGAGAATACAACTACCAGAGTTTATGGATAAGGCAACATTAGTGAGAATACAACTGCAAGAGTTTATAGAAAAGGCAACATTAGCGAGAATACAACTGCCAGAGTTTATGGATAAGGCAACATTAGTGAGAATACAACTGCAAGAGTTTATAGAAGAGGCAACATTAGCCAGAATACAACTGCCAGAGTTTTTGCATGAGGCAACATTCGCGAGAATACAGCTGCAAGACTTTTTGGATAAGGTTACATTAGCGAGAATACAACTACCAGAGTTTATGGATAAGGCAACATTAGTGAGAATACAACTGCAAGAGTTTATAGAAGAGGCAACATTAGCGAGAATACAACTGCCAGAGTTTTTGCATGAGGCAACATTCGCGAGAATACAGCTGCAAGACTTTTTGGATAAGGTAACATTAGCGAGAATACAACTACCAGAGTTTATGGATAAGGCAACATTAGTGAGAATACAACTGCAAGAGTTTATAGAAGAGGCAACATTAGCGAGAATACAACTGCCAGAGTTTTTGCATGAGGCAACATTCGCGAGAATACAGCTGCAAGACTTTTTGGATAAGGTAACATTAGCGAGAATACAAATGCAGGAGTTCTTTCCCCGTCTGCCGTTCAGTGGGTCCGTGTGTCTGTTGTTGCCAAGAAGAAAGAAAAGGAAAGTGCACAGGCCTGCCCACTGGCTCAAGCCGAGCCACAATCGCTACCACGTGCAGATAGTAGGAGAGTTGAAAGATGGGATAGAAAGACAGGATAGTACAGACGCGCTAAAGGCAAGGCCGATCCCGGAGGTAGTGCAATACCGGGCCAACCGGTGGCGGGAGTGAAGCATCCTTCAAGCACACCGGCACATTTCCAAAAATATGCTGGGTTCAAATGGGACCCGGATCAGATATTCTACGGGTCCCAATCCAATTTCTTTTGCGTTCAGTGGGGGGATTTTATATAGGGAGATTTTATATAACGGGACCATATCGATTACGAGCACATGGTAATAGCGGGGCTCCAGTACGCACGCGCAGGACAATAACCCGAGGGGCGCATTGTTCTGCGCGTGCGCACTGCAGCTGGTGCCGCTGCTAACCCCCTATATACCCGCAGTCGATAGGGTCCCCCTATTCTAATGGTCCCTAACTTCTCTGCGGAGCACGTGCGCTCAAGCTCTAAAAAAAAATGGAATAAAAATCGCGAGATAATGCTTTTCCATACGTAAAAAGAAAGAATGCAGAAAATTAAAATAAAACAAATAAGCAATGATTCCACGAAAAATAGACAAAAATGTGAGAAATCACCTACAAATCAGAAGTGTTACAGTAAGCGCGGTCGGAACTGAACTGTAACTGCTGCCAAACATGCGCACGAAGGTTTCCATGGGTTGTAGTTAGTTTTCTCATAAAATGTCCAACTCTGAGAAAGATCGTATAAGCACTGTGCTTTGCGTCCCAGCCATTATCACGATCAAGAGGCAAGTCCTAAAGGTATACCACATTGCCCGACGCTATATACACACGACAGGTGCCAGAATAAATTACACTAATCAGGCAGGTGAAGACAAGCGAGTCAGAAGAAAGCAAGCGATGCGGATCTGGCGAGAGATAAAAAAAAAACGTATATAGACACACGACAAAATGCTATAACACGAGACACGCGCGTAATTCGGGCGTGTGAAAGCAGCAGCAGTTCTGGAGCAGCCAACGACACAGAGAAACGGAGGCAGCAAAAGAGAGCGCGCGATACTTGGCAGCTAGCTACAAAGCACACAAGAGGGAACAGGCGCGAGAAACTAGAGGCCTGCCAAGTTGGAACCGTTCGTGGCACGCTGCAGGAAGACGGGCCGCTAGAGCGGCTGACAGCGGCGGCTAGATTGAACTGTTCAGGCGGCCTTGCCAAAGGGTCGCACACAGCGTGATGTTAGACCGGACGCAGTGGTAGAAGATCACGTGGAGGCAGGCTGTTGCCGCCGGATGCGGGTTAAAATAACGGACTGCTTTGGTGGCAGCGAGGAAGGGGCCGAAGAAGGACCGGAAGGAGGGGGATGGAGGCGCAAAAGCCACGAGTTGAACAGGTAAATATAACCCCCCACCACCTGCATGATAGATGTATACGTCGCTGCAAAGTTGGTTCCGTCCACCGGTCGGTTCGGGTTTCTGCACAACTCTTGCGGAGTGATCGGCAGTGCAGACCAGCGCTGAAGACGTGTGCGCCTTCCGTGGTTCGGCCTATAATTGCCTATAGCAGCTCCGTTTTGAGTGAAAGTGGCCTTTTTTCATACAGAATGCGATAATCTGGATAATCTGTCGATATGGGCCTGCTGCAATTTTTCTTTCAGCGTCCCTACATGTCATTACAAACGAGCACCACACAAAAGGAAACATGAACGAAATGAGCACGCAAACTTGTCCACTAAGGTGGCAGCCTGTGCATGTTGGTGATTCATGATGAAAATGTACAGCGCAAAGAAAGACGAGGACACAAGGAATACACATGGAACGCACGAGCGCTCGTGTGTTCCATGTGTATTTCTTGTGTCCTCGTCTTTCTTTGCGCTGTACATTTTCATCAGCAAACTTGTCCTCGGGCAAGCTTGCCACTTCATCAGCACGGCTAATATGCCATCACAGGCCAGCAACTTTGAAAGCGTCGTTATTATGATTTCTGCAAGGAACCGCGATTCCGCGGGCAAAATCCCTCAAAAACGAGGCACGTTCACGCAGTTGAAACTTGAGCTAATGAACAGGACTAACGTTGACGAGCAGAGGAAGGACCAGAGAAGCACGCGTTCCGAACAACCAGCGCTCCCGGCATTTCCACCCCCTCTCCCGGCTAGCTGTAACGGAGCACCGGACCAAAGTCTCGAACGCGAGGGCGGACACAGCGCAGCGAAAGGGGAAACACGAAAGGGGAAAGGGAGGCGGTAAAACAAGGAAAAGGCTAGCGCACACTCTCCCGCGCGGTTACGCGCAGGCTTCGTCGTTTTCCGGCCAATCAAGGGCCGGCAAACAAGCGGCATGTGCTGTGTGAGTGGACACGCCGAGATGCTCGAGGAAACGACAGAGAAAACAGAAGAGAGGAGAGAGAGAGAGAAAGATGGGAGGAGAAGAAAGATAGCGGCCAAAGTGTAAGAACAAAGAGAGGGAGGAAAGGGTGGCTGCCAGTATAGAATAAAACTGAAAAGACGCTCCACACGTTTGTCCGTTTCGAGAGGATCAAGAGAACGAGCGGATGAGGAAGAGGAGTATATAGGAGAGGAGCGCAGAAGCTGAGGCACGCGTTTGTGCGCCTTCAGGGGGGCACGCACGCACACGCAATCAGCATGGCCGCGAGAAAAAAAAATAATACACAACAACAACGGAGTGCTGCGCACACGGCGTGGCTTCGAGGGGGGTACTGCATGCGGCGAAGCCGGAGTGTACGTGTGCACACGTATACCCCCCGGACTGGGAGCTAGCTCCGCGAACGGAACGACGCAGGTTTCGTGCGTGTCGTGTGTGTGTGTGTCGTGTACGTGCCGCCATTGTTCGGGCCGGTGGCAATGGGCCTCGAGTGGACTTCGTCAAACAGTCCGCCGAAGGAAACAAGAGAGCTGTGCACGCAATCGCCGGGCAAATACGGTCCTGTGCTCCAAGCTGCTCATCGCGATCGATAGCCGGGGGCGCGAGAAACAGGTATACCATACACGACAGCGCAATGGCGGGAAAGCAACAGAGTAAACGAAGGGGGGCGCTGTTTCTTTAAATGAGGAGCAAACAGCCGCGACAAGAGAGAATTTGAAACCGGGAACGGTGCCCTCGGGTAGTCCGGCTCAGCTAGGAGCAGCATCAGATTGCTTTACTGAAGCCCCGCTTCACGAAATAGCCGGCAAGCTGGTTGGATGCCAGTAAAGATAGGAACAATGAAAGAAAGGACACTCGAGAGGACGACGGAGCGAGTAAAGCGACTGAGTGCCGTTTTCGCGTTCACCGTTCGCTGGCTACGCGCAGCTCAGCACAAAGGCTGCGCAGTGGGCCCACCTACCGAGACTATATATCCGGGCGACTGCCAATCTCAACTGCGTTCATGCCGTGCGTCTCGCTCACCACTCTGACACGGGCGCATTTCCTCCCTCCAACTGTTGCACTTCTCGCACTGCTTTCAGCACTTTGTGCGCCCGTCCGAGGTAATTCAACGCTGACACACGGCGAACACAGCTGTCGGCGCAAGAACCGGCCGCAGTTCTTGCAGCCTTTTGGCGTTTATATAATTATCGGCGCGGGTCTCAACGGGTAAAGCCCGTTAGGCCTAGCCTGGTACGGACACGGTCCATTCTTCTTCCTCCCCTCCTCCTCTCGGAAGACAAGACGGGCGTCTGAAGGCGCGCCGTCATTTTCCACGCCAGCAGCAGCAGCGGTCGCCGGCGGCCATTATTGCGGCCCGCGGGAGTGAGTGCGCGCGGCGGCCAGACAGCGGCTGCGGCCGATGGATGCGCCCATTCAGCGTGGCCAGCGGCCCGAGTCCCTCGGTTGTGCCTTCGCTGCACGCACCAGCTGCGCCCCAAGCGGGGAAATTCGCCGTCCCGTCAGCGCACACGGGTCACACGCAGCGAGAAAGAGAAATAAGAGCCTTTGTCCAAGCTCCAGCGAGAGTTTATAGATCGACTAAAGGAAACGTCACGGCGTGGCGAGCGGTGCGGGCATTGGAAAAGCCACTGCACTAAAGGCGGATACAACTCAAGAAAAAAAGCGGCTTTTCCCCGTCAAAGGACCCCCATCCAGCCAATGGCGTCGGCCGATTCTCATGAACCTGCTATCATGACAATGCAGGTAGTGGCGTGAAAATGCAAGGAGGGGACTATCCCGTTTCATCTGCCACTCCTGCATTGTCACGCTAGCAGGTTCACGAGAATCGCCCGACGCCATTGGCTGGATGGGGGTCCTTTGTCGGGGAAAGTCGCTTTTTTCTTGTATCCGACGATAGGCAATCGAAAGCGCGCAATGGAACTGCCGCATCCTACGGGTTCAGGCATCTAATGGAGTTGCAAGCAGTTACAGTAACCAAAAAAAAAAGAGAATACTTTTGAATGTCCTGAAACGGCCCGCTTGCACGTTCTACTAACGCCCGCAGTTCACATCGCCCCGTTCAGACGGTTTGCGTTGACGCTGCTATGCCCGACACACCTGACTACCAATAGACAGGCTGCGTGTCACGCGTGCCCTTTTTGTTTTCGCTCGACGCGCCGAGGACAGAAAGGAGCCACACGGCATCCAGTCAAAGCCAACGACGGCGCGGCACGCGAGACGTCCGTGACGTATACACAGAGAGAAACCATTCGGGCTCTAGCAGAGCCGCTTTACTACAATAACCAAGGGCAAACAATGCGCTGCCTCGCTTCCCCGACGGGCGCGTTGACCTCCTCCCGGTTTCTCACAGCAGGTGCGCTCTCAGGTCCGTGAAGTCAGAGCTGCACTGCGCACGGGGCGAAGATTCCGCCGCGGTCGATGACTCCTCCTCTGGAAGCGTAGCTGGCCCGAGCTCGAAGCAAACGAGGCTGTGCACACTGGTGAAGCTGCGTGCGCAGACCTCACGCAGTCGAGTGCCGAAGCACTTAGGAAGGAGCACGGCATTGTCGGAGGCGAAGCCAATTAAGATGGCAAAGTGTGAGAGAGTTGGTGCCTATCCATAACCAAGCATGCACATCCGTTCCGTCGTACTCTCGCCGCTGCGTTCGTGTTCGTTACTTGCTTTTTTTCCCATTCTGCGAAGCATGCTGTGCATTTGAGAGCTGTGCGAGTTTTCCGTGAAAAGGAGCGCAGTTCGTAAGAATGTTCACGAGAGGGTCAAGGTCAATCCTGCCAAAATCTGAATGGAACACATTGCAAGAACAAGCCTGACGGCCCCCCACACGGCCACAACCGAACAGGGTTGCGCCAGCGCAGGTCAAAATGGCCGCGCATCTGCAACAAGAGTGCGCCAATGCCGAGCTCTCTTCTGGTGACAGCGCCACACGCCCAGCAAATCTCGAATCAGGCGGCCGCTCCGTATAGTTGACGTTCTTTTTCACTGGCAATGACCGCGACGAGAAGAGAAAGACACGTGACCCCGAAGGGTGGGATGGAACACGACGCTTTCGCATCTGTGCCCTCCGTTCAGTCTGCAGAAGCCTGAGATACTGCACGCAATCACGCGGCCTTACTGCGGCGAAGCGCTGCAGTCCTCATAATACATAGTGCGATGGTGGCACGGGTGTACAAGCGCAGCCTTTCACCTGCCCGACACGCGAACGGTGACAGGCGGTCCCCGAGGCACGACGGCGCAATCTTCGACGCCTTCGGGCAAAAAGGCGGGCGCATTGTTCGTCCGTCTTCGCTCACACCACGGCACAGGTGGGACGGGATCGAGCGCGTGCTTCAGAGATGGAAACAGAGGCGAAGCCCTCACGCGGTGCGCGCGGAGCGAACAAAGCGACAACTGGCGGTGGGGGGAGGCACTGAGGAACACGGGGTTCGCTTAACCCTTCGGGACGCGTATGCAGAGCGCTTCGCCGGCGGAGCACGCACGTAGCGTTTCGGACGCTAAGATAGGCGGCGGCACGAGCTCGACAGCGCCCGCGGTGGGTCCAGACTAATTACAAACGGCGGAATCGCTCCCACTCAACTGAGCTAGGACGACTGTTCAACGTGAGGCCTCCGCGCCGAGACAGTTGCGACCACTCGGCTCAATCCGGAGGGGCCACTTGTCAGGGGAGGAAATTAGTGGAGTGACAAGGGACCATTGCTGCAACTGTGGGATGTGGTTAATTAACTGAACACCGGCTGCGCACCCGTCATGTCGAGGACGTCATTCGGCCTGGCCAGCCACGACTGCGCTGTGGAAGCGGAGGGCTGTAACATATGGGTCTTTTGTTTGGCCTCGCCCCAGAATAACCGTGACTCGAAGAGGATAGAAACACAAAAGGCTATCGTATAGATGAAATTATCATATACATGCTGTAAGCGTTATAAAAAAAAACGCGATATATTGGAAAATCTGTTCCATAAGTCATCCAAAATATCGTAGGGACTTCCGTGTGCGTTCAACACGAACGAGCATGAGGCGCTGTTTTTCGCTTCCTTCAGGGTCAGTCAGGCCTTCAGCGTTTCGAAGGTAGGGCTCGATCATTCACCTTACATTCGGGAGGTTCTGGGCTCGATCCCCAGTGCCTCCGGGTACCCGCCTGTTTTTTATAGGCTACTAGGTTTCCCCCGGCATGGCGCTTGGCTCTTCTGGGGTGAAATGCTTGGGAAAGGAGTCGGACCAAATCACTGCGTTGAGGGATCAGTAATTCGTTCCGTATTCGGTGGGTTTTGCCGAACGACGCGGATTTAAGTTGTTCGACTGCGGAACGAATCACTGAACCGTCAGAGCCACGGTTTTGTCCAAGAACCTTTCCCCAAGCATTTCACCCCAGAAGAGCCGAGCACAAGGCAGGGAGAAAGTTGTACCCATTAGAGAACCTGTGCATGGGTACTTGGCGGCACCAACACCCTCTCAATGCTAAGGCCTCTCCACCGGCCGCGTGACGTCACGCCAAGGGACCGTGCAGGCCCCGCGCTCCGCGATTTCAGCGCGCCGCGCCCGTCTGCACTATTCGGGTACTGCCGTACGTAGCTGCCTTATAAGTGATTCCTTCATTTTCATTTTTGTCGTTGCTGCAGAAAAGAAATTCGCTAGTTTGTGCGCGCCTTAGGCTATCATTTTATCTGCTTTATATATTTTTTTTATTGCAGAACACCTTATTGTCAAGAAAGTTCGAGCTGCTAATAAAGTTTTTTATAATAAACAATTTAGCATACGGCCGCCAATTTCGCATTATTGGTCATTATAATAAAAAATTGATTAGTTAATTTCAATTAATCATCTAATTATTAGGTTCTATCACGTACATGATGTCTGCCGTGCGGTAAAATCCATCCGCACAGACCGCACATGCGTATATCTAGTTGTTAAAGTAGAAGTTCGTGAACATTGAAAAAAAAAACACCGTCTACTGCGCATTGTGTTAGTTTTATTCTGTATTGTGTTTTGCTTAAAGCTTTCACACACAGCAATAATGACACTCACAATAATGTTGCGCTGTTGAGTATTTGTACAGCTAATCTGACCCTTACAATAAAAAACGACGAGACACCAGCAATGAAGTGTGCGCAAAGCATTTTTATTGCTTGGGAATAAAACTTACTTCTTCTTAAGCGTTGCTGCTTTCCGGGCTGCGGCCTTCTGCTGCGCATTGTCTTGTATGGCATCATTTCTTAGTTTGCAAAAGTTGTTTAGAACAACGTTGGTTGCAACGCGTACTACCAAGCGCAGGAGAGTTTGTGCAGTGTGGCCATTTTCACATGTCTCAATGTCGTGTTCGTCCAGGAGGGAAATCGTCTGTGAAATCACGACACCACGTTGATTTCTACAGGAGAGAAAATCTTCCGCGGTTGCTCCAAAAGACAACTTCTCTGCAACTAGTTTAGTCATCAGTACCATGTGAACTGTGCATGGCTGGGGAAACTTCAGCCCTCCTCTCGACAGGTTAGCTATCATGGCAGTATTTTCCGCTTCGATCTCTCGATTTTCAATCACCAATGTGCTGAAGCAAGCAGAACATGAAAGCTTCTTTAAAGCAGCATGAGCAGCGTATCCTGCAATGTAGACAATAGCATCCATGTCAGAGTGGGCGTGTGTAATATCGTCGTCGCTGACAGCCACAGAAAAGTTGCATGGGACAAGATCCTCACTTACGTCTTCAAACTCTGTTTCCTCGCGTGGAAATGTCAAAAGTTTTTGAAGACGAAGCTTCTTCTCACATTCGTAGAGCTGACGCACGGAAATGTGGTACTGTGATCCTGCCAGCTGGCGGTAACGGCCGAACCGGTCTTCTAGCGCATCCGTCTGAAATTTGCCCAGCAGTACGTACTTGAAGTGAAGTTCTTCTAAGCAGTAGCGCGAGAGTTCTACCAGAGAATAGCATGTCAGTCGCAAAGCACTGTGAGTCTCTTTCGTCAGCGAGCCACTGGTGATGTTTATTCTTGCCCAAGCGTCCAACCAGTCCACAACGCCGCTCAGGAAAGCTAACTGTGTGTCATCAACAGACCTTACAGGGTCTTGCATGCTGTCCCTTAGCCTCTGGCCTTTGCAAGGGGTCTTAACATTGACTATTTGCCACCATGTGAGGATAACGTCAATGAAAAGAGCAGTCGACTCAGCTTGAGGAATCTTGAACGCGGAACCATGTGTCCTGAGGGCATTTGAAACAAACTGATTAATGACGTCGAGAGCGAGCTTTACATTTTGCCGCTCCATTGAGGTTGGATTCACGGCTTTTGCGTTCAGTCTGTAAGCAGCCTTCACAAGCGACGTCTTCTCTGAAGAATAAAGCTGCCGCACAGCTGCGAAAGAAGCAGCTTTCATACGAGGAGGCCCTTCGGGCATTGCTCCACTCAAGTCCATTTCAGGGAAATAGAGGCATGTTCCAGGGTTTTTCTGGTTAATCCAATTGTTCCTAATGCACTTCAAGAGATGCACAGGATCGACCACGTAGAAAAGAGGGCGAGCGTTATCGGCTGGATGGGGATAGACAATGCTCACCTGAGGACTTGTAGCAAATAACGACATCATCTTGCGGTTCAGAGCATTGTTGTCCGTTATCACAGCGATAATTTTGAGCCCCATTTTCTCAACATTAATGATTATGTTCTTAGCATGCTCGTGCAAAATTTCTGCGCTCAGTTTGCTCACAGGTAATATGTGAATGACGTCCTTGTTTGCAGAAAGGAGTGATTGTACCATGAACACATGGGCTGTTGTTGCTGGTTCCGTTGAATGAACCGACGATCCTACTATTGTGCCCCCTTTGTAGTCGAAGTATGGTTTTATGTGGATCTCATCGATCATCAGGGTCACTGTCTTCTCGTGGTCTTTCATTGATTTGACTCGTTCTCGGATGTAGGAGAGACAGTGCGGTTGATTTTGCTCCACAAGAGGGTCAGCTTTGTAATTTGAGCAAACACGGCGCAGTGTGGAAGGATGGGGCAGAATGATTCTTGATGCAGCTCTTGTGAAGTGATATGCGTGAGGAGAAATTGAATTCAAAATACTGGCGAATACCAGCAGCTCTGCGCTATACACATGCTGTTTCGCGAGGAGAAGCTCTATCTGCTCAACCAGAAATTTCAGCAAAGAAGACTGTTCTTTCGTCGTATCACTGTCCTCAATGAGGTCTGCAAGCAGTGAACCGACAAACTGCAATACTTTAGTATGTTTCGACTCTTTCGTCACCTCAGGTATATTATGCAAGCCTATCTCGAGTTCTTCTAGCAGCAAGGACAGGCTGGAGGTGTCGCATACTTGAGCTGGCAGAATCCTGCCTGAAGGAAGCGACAGAAGCTTCACTCCATTCAAGAAAACAGAAAGTGACAGATCAGGGAGAACTACCAAGGCGCATTTCACATTAGGTGAAGGATCATTCTCGATGAGAAGGAACCTAACGCACTGCTCATCGACAGAAACGGTCCAGAATTTCGTGTTGCAGATTCCAGGCAACTTAGATTTGAACTCCTCGTAAGATGAAACTTTGTTTCTTTTCTGTTCAAGCTCATTAGACTGAAGTGACTTCCTCATAGCCTCCTGCAAAGCAGCGTTTTCCCTTCTTGCTTTTTTCGTCTCTGGCGATTCACTCCGTCCAGGCGTTGAGGACAAGTATTTTGGGCAGTTTGGAAAAACAGAAGGCGCAGCATCAATCTTCAACTGTAGCCTGTCACGCTTCACCTCTATTATTTTCCCTGTCAGTTCATCTTGGTGTGACAACGTCGTAATGAAGTCGCCTGCGTGGAAGTGCAGTTCACACACCTGCACGAGAAAATGAAGCAAGGCCATTCGCCATGACTCTCCATTGCCTAAAACACTAAGTAAAAAGAGTCTGAATAGTGAACAGCTTTTACATATTTACACAGCTTTTACACAAGCCTTATGCACATCCACAGAACTAAATGCTTCCTGGACAATTCATACATAAGTGTAAGAAGTGATATCATTGCCTACAAAGACAGCATGCCTTTCCGGGAGCGACAGCTCACAACTAAGATAATTACCAGCGCCTATTAAGCAATATTTCAGAGTCTTACCCTCGAATGCTCTGTAGGTGTGAAATCCTTCCGTGGAATGGCTCGCAACCAGGCTTTTCTTCGTACTTCGTCTCTTGGGAAGCAATAAACACGTACTTTGGGACCATTCTGGTAGTTCCCGCGGCACCCGGGAACACAGCACCGGCCCATGTTTCACGAAGTTGCACTCGCTACACGGCAGGCAATCAGTTTCCCATTCGTGCGCTAGCACAGGTACGCACGCCACACAAGAAACGGCCACACGAAACAGACACAGCCGTGCGAGGAGCGAACGGAAATGCACCCAACGCCAGGCTGAAAGACTCAAGCAGCAGCTAGACGCTCACTGCAAGACTGCGTTCGTGTCTGTGCTTGCCCGGGCAAGCGCGAGCACATCGAGGGAGACAACCGAGCGGAGCGGAGCCGCGCTTGGTGAGCAGCCTGACCGGACACTTGGCGTGACGTAGCGCGTGTGGAAAGGAGGGCCTGGAGAGGCCTGAAGAAAGTATTTAGAGGGTGTTGGCGCACTAGGGGTCGAGCCCAGCACGTCACGAATGCGAGGCGGATGCTCTACTACAGGGCCACCGCATTGGTTTTTACTACTTTCTTCGATTTTTTTTTAACTTTCTATCCAAAACGTACCACCAGTATTTTCTTCACACTGCACGGTCAAACGACGCACTTTAACATGCTACGCAACACTTTCGTTAGAAGCGCGCAAAGACTGCGTCACGCCTTTGCCACGACAGAGCGCGCTTTTTTTTTACTTTGTGCTGTCACTTCGGTCAGAGGGAATTCAAATTCTGGATAACCGCAGACCGGAGAAGACGACCGGACAGATGACATAGACTGCCCCTGGGAAACGGGTGATTTTATAAAGAGCGATCTCCTCAATACGAGCAGGCATATATATATATATATATATATATATATATATATATATATATATATATATATATATATATATATATATATATATATATATATATATCGAAGCGCGCTAGGAGCGAAGCCGCGCTCTGGGGTTTATGAGCATGCGGGAAAGAAGAGAAGAAAGAGAGCCACAGAAAAGTAAAGCGCATCGCCCGAGATGCGCGCGCTGACGGAACGACTGCGCCGACGGAGCGATGACGGCTCGCAGAGAGGGGGCGATCGACGTAGACGACCATCCTCCTCCTCGCCACTGACAGCATGACCGCACCCCCCTCCCCCTTCCTCTCCATCTCACGCCCCGTTCCATCTCTTTGCCGGCCATACACACAATATTCGCATAATCGAACCCACACATACCGCAAGCACCCGAACATAATCCACTTGGGGGGGAAGCTGCGCGTATACCCGAACGCGCAAGACGCGGAACCAACAGCCGAGTGACCAGGCGCAGTCGCCGGGGAAAAAGAGAACCTGAGAAGAGTTAGAATGTACGCAGCGACGACGTGTTTCGTTGTGTGACCACAGCTGAGCCTGCAATGAAGAATACTTCTATATACGCCAACACTGCCGCGTCAGGAATGCGCTACGCGAGGAGCAGACAGCAACGGTCACCAGACTTGGCGTTATTCATTTTGTTTTTACTACGTCTTTATATATATATATATATATATATATATATATATATATATATATATATATATATATATATATATATATATATATATATATATATAGTGTGTGTGTGTGTGTGTGTGTGTGTGTGTGTGTGTGTGTGTGTGTGTGTGTGTGTGTGTGTGTGTGTGTGTGTGTGTGTGTGTGGGCGACACTACAGCGTGAAAGGGCGGTTTCGAGAAGCGACGAAGTGCGTTCATCGAGCCACTGCAGACTCCCCTATACTATAAGCATCTCCGTGCCTCCGGTATGCGGCGACCACGATGGCGATGAGATGAAGCCGCGTAAAAGCACCGAGTATAGCGGGTCCCCCCACCCCCCCCCCACACACACACACACACACACACACACACACACACACACTGATGATCGAGGCCAAGGGGCCAAACGCAACGACCGCGATGGGGAGGTCGACGAGACCGATGATATGTGGAGAGATGACAGAAGCGTTCGCATATACTGAAGCAACGCGGCTGTCTGCCCCCCTTTGCCCGAGACAAAAACAAAAGTTGGCCGAATACAATTCATCGGCCACCGGACTGCTATACGTCAGCAGCAAAAGGAGACCATGCCGGCCCTAGCGTAACGTAGACGCCTTCACTTGCGCAGGTTCCAACGCGCCGCTGCTTGAAAGCCTCGAAAAAAAAGGAGAGGCGCGGGGGGGAATAACCTAACGATTATATGCCACCATGGTTCACTTCCCTCATGTATATTCTCTCCTGCCCAACTTCCCAATAAAATGTGACTGACAGATCCGAAAGCTATGAAAGAGGCGGACATGCTACAACCTACGCGAGAGATAAAGATGCCGTTGTGAGAGACGTATAAGCTGCAGTTCGTCCTTTTTGCTACGCCTGCAAAGAGCCGTTAACTACACTTGTCGGCCATTATCACGAACAGCGATGGGCGAGAGTCGGCAGGCTGGGAAAGAAGGCCTCAGCCCTGATGTCTCGAAAGTATATGTCCCTAAAAGCGACAATCATCAAAATAAATCAGACGAGCGAGAACGCAGGAACCCTGCAATAAAGCGGGTATCGAAATGAAAGCGTCGATTTAAAGAGGGGAAAAAACTAAGTGCAAGGGGGGACCGAAAGGCAAATTAGTTCATAATCATTTGCATAAGGTATACGCGTGGTCTGCGCTTAACAGAGTCGGAAGAACGCCTTCTTTCAAGCACGCACGATGGGCGAGAACCGCAGAGCGAGAGAGAGGAGCCGCTAAGCGGGTAAATTAGAGCGTGAGTCAATAAACCGAACTACCAAGAAACAAGTACGCAAATAAAAGGGAAGAGAGACAGCATACGAGGAAAGCAATACCCACAACAAAATGTACGTCCGCTAATATTTGCCTCGTCGGATTCGAAAGTGAAGAAGAACTTCCGAGGCGACGGGGTGCCGGCGCGAAAGGCAGAACGGAAGTGCGCCACATCCGGTTGAAAAGGAACGAGCCAATTTTCGTAACGAAGCGCTGAGCTAATAATGAAAACTAAAAATGAAAAATAAATATAGGGTCGTAAATTTAAAAAAAAAAAGGAGCAAGGTTTGCTGAGGGACAGGAAAGAGAGAGAGGGGAAGGAATAAAGAGGTTCCAGCTCATTTGCAGTAAGTAACGCCGCTCGCCGACGTATATCGGGCGCACATTCACCGGCTCGATCCACATCTGGCAGCAGCTCCGTATATATCTGCATACAGTGTGTATACTCTGTATGAGCAGTTGCGTGCAACAGTGAGTATATAGCCCGTTGCGCGCTTCCAGCATGATATCAACCCGGCTAGACGCACAACTCGTTCAACTTTTGCTGTTTGTATACACTACTAAGTACTATACAGCAGTTGCTGCACTCTTATATGTAAGATCTCATTCGTCCGCGCGTATGCGTTTCGTCGGAGGCGATCATCCTTTTCTACGCCACCCTGCGTGAGCCAATCACATTTCACCGCTTGATAACGAACTTTTTCTTGTAAGAAGCGCGGATTCGCACGGCTCTGGGCTTCGATAACGCTGCACCGTTATCGTGTGCACGCAGGCAGGCGGCAAGTCTGAATTGAAAAGGCGCTAGCTTTGAAAAGCGACGAACCGCTACCGGAGTTCCCTTAGCGCGCCACCTCCGACGCAGATGGAAAGGAGGTGGTTTTAAAAGAAGGGAGAGGGAAGAGTTACGATGAAAAACGGTATTAGGCGAGCGGCTTGGCGCGCCCGCAGGCAGGCGGCTTCGTGATTTGCATCGGCTGGGGCGAATCACGAACCAACTAGCTAACTGGCGATCGATGTAAAAAAAGCCATGGAAAGGCTCGAGATTAGAAGACGACACGCGGCTGTGCGCGTGGGACGGCAAGTGGTAAGTGATTTATGCGGCGGCGCGCTGCGCACGAGCTGACAAATGTATGCCGAGAGCCATCCTTGAAAATGCGACGGTGCGCTTAGATATACCGCCTCCCGTACATGCGCTCCTTGATGATGCTGCCCTTCGAAATAACCGTGCGTCATCATCGCCGCCGCCCTATGCCTGCCCGGGCGCTGCCGGTGTATATATGTCGAGAAAAGTATATATATATATATATATATATATATATATATATATATATATATATATATATATATATATATATATATATATATATATATATATATATTAGCAGACAAAGTTAAGGAAATGAGGGCTCGTTTGATAAACTTATGAAGGGAGCCAACAATCACCCAAACCAAGGTGCACAGGGGAATGTTTAATTTTTTTAATGTATAGTGCTGATCAGTGGGATAATAATACTTCGATTAATCTATCGCTTAAAGAAAATAACTTACAAAGCAGCAGAAAAAACAACCATGACGCCGGTGAGATCCGAACCCACGACCTCCGAAAATTCAATTCAATTCAATGTATTCAACATCTTGAGGATGTTGGGTGCGTCGACAAAAAGCCAGAGAGAAGGCTTGACAGGGGTCGACGCACCCTACAATGACTTGACAGCAGCATCAGGATGGTATACAGGGTGTCATATATGTTAATAACAGGATCATTACATGAATATGAAAATAAAATAAAACGGCAAGTAAGCATACAGGAAAGAAAATACAAATAATAAGTACACCTCTCAGTTGGTAATAAGTACAACTCTCACGGTACCTAAGTGCACATAAATTTAGATGCCTTATTTAATGAGGACGGAAGAGTGTGTGAAAGCATTTGGCGACCATAATTCGTACGAGTTTTCGGCACGAACCATGTGAAACCAGTACGGGGAATATCGCGTCCGGTGCTCTTACGGCTATACTGATATATATATATATATATATATATATATATATATATATATATATATATATATATATATATATATATATATATATATATATCGCACTTATTCCAGGTGTTTCAGGGAAGATCACTAATTTTTAAAGATACGGTTTTTGAGATAAAGAAAAGCATTTTTCGGCATAGTAGTACCAGTGTTGTCGGCCGTAAAAAACAGGTGAATCATGTTAACCAGTAAAGAGGTTAACTAATTCATAATAGTTATCTTTTTAACTATTACCGATAGGCGCCTGATAGTTTAGACGTTTGTAGCCACCATATCAGTTTTTATAATTTCGAAAACGCGATTAACCTCAGCGCTGTGGCTCGACAAAATTTGGCTATTTCGACTAGTTACGTGCACTGGAGGGGTTGCTTTGCCTGCATGTTTTTCGAAAGCGCATGTATTTGAAAGATTTAGCCAAATTTTGTCGAGCTCGCAGCGGCGAGGGTAATCACGTTTTCGAAATTCTAAAAACTGGTAAGGCTATTACTAACGGCCGGCTACAAATCTCTAATTGCAATAAGGTGCCTATCGGTAACAGTTAAAAAATTAACTATTAGAATTTAGCTAATCACTTTACTAGTTAACATGATTCGCCTGTCTTTTTTCTTGTTTTTTTTTGACGCCCGCCAACACTGGTATTACTATGCCGCAAAAAGCTTCTCTTCAAGTAAAAAAAACCCCTTTTTAAAAATTATTGATCGCCTTCCTTGAAACACCTGGTATATGTCGTACATGCAGCCTTAAAGGCCCCCTAATGTCGCTTGAGCGAAGTTTATTATTGTTATTTTTCTTCCGCAGGTTTTGCATTCGTTTGTCTCGGGTCAATTCAACCTTCCGAAATGGTCGCGACGACAGCCATTTTTCACCAACCTCCCACACACCAATGACAAATAAATAAACGAAGCTGCGCATTTCGCGCACATCTATAGCCCACTATTCGCATTGCTGTCTTCACAACGCATTCCCCGAAGCGGGGAACGCCTTTCGAAAACGCTTTTGAAATCGCCGGTTGAGAAACCGACTCGGGGCAGAGTGGCCTTTCTTCGAAAGAAAAAAAAATTCAAAAGAAAGCGCACAGTTCTTCCCAACCAATGACCACGCAAGCGTACAGCATACGACTGACACTCGGAGTGTTGCCCCAGCTCTGAAGATGAAACGCCAAGGAATCTCGCTCGATTTGCCGTTTCCGGCTCAAAATGGTTTCCTAAACACCGTAAAACACAGAAAGACAGTTCCTAAGCTCGTTCGTGCTGAGAGTCAAGAATAGATAGCGCTCGTATATGTCTCAAGTGCTTCTTTTGTGTCCCGTCTTTTGCGCTGCTTTTTCTGGACTCTCGACAGGAACCAACTATGTATAGTCCAAAAACATGTTTCACTCGTTCGCGCAGACGATGTTCGCGCAGTTCGGCAGACGCACCAAAGCTAGGGCCGCTATTTTCAAACTCAAAGCTCGAAAAGAAGAAAGAAAAAAAAGACGTAACGGAAAAGGCACCTCCTTTCGTTACGACATCAAAGTGATTCGTCACGCGTTTCCTTGTTTTAAATCGTGCTCCAGCGTCTGCACCTCCCCTTCACTCCAGCTATACAGTCTAAAGCCTGAGCCCTTCCCTCTGAAAACGGCTCCACGCATTCTAAACTGAAAAGAGTAAAAAAGGTGTAAACTGACCTCTTTACTCCAAACAGAAAGAAATAAACCGACAGTAAGCTGTCCTCTAGCGCGCTCTCTCTTATAAGCGAGAGTGCACTAGACATATTACTCAATTTTTACTCCCATATAGGCGTATTCGTGTGGGACACTTACATGAACCCCCTACCCCACGTCCCACAGCAAATGCTGCACATCCGAAGGGCTAGTGAGATGCATGCTCGGACTGGAGCTAGCAAAATAGACCTATCTCCTCATCTTTTAAATTACCGGCCACAAAGCCTTCTCGCCTGCGTCGCTCTAAGGACGCACAAAACGTGGTAAATGCGCATCGGCCGGACGGATACGTCCGACGAGCTGGCGCCTTCGCCCCCGCGTCCAGCCAAGTCAGCGCCGATGTCCGCGCCAAGATTTATGTGAGCGCGAGCCGCGGCCCGATCAACGAGATTGCCCCCCCCCCCCCCCCCCCCTTCCCCGCAGGAAATCAGTTTCCCGGACGACGGAGAGAAGCAGGCCGGCCCGCTGGCGCGATCGGGACCGAGTGCGCCTCGGCTGCGCGAACGATTGCTGACCCAACGCCGACTGCTGACCCGCGCCCTTCTCTGCGACACATATATCTATATAGCTGTGTTCACGCATGCGCAGAAGTGTCCCTCGTCTGTCACGAAGCCGGAAGCGGCTCCGCGTCCTGCGCGAGCTTTACGCGCATTAGGTATGCGTCCTTATACAGCCAGCGTTCATGCTGAGCTATCGGGCGAAGCCACCGACCGAGGTTTTAATGAATCAGCCAGGGCGATAGAAGGATTAAATTTAGCGCATGCAGGTTGCGCGCGGTGCCAACCCGTACGGGAGCTTCATCAATTTAGGCTCGGCGCAAGACGGATTACCGGAATAAATTAGCGCCCTGCCGTTAGGAAGAGAGAGAGAGGGGGGGGGGGGGGGGGGAGGAAAAGGCTCGGCAGACCGCTCGGGCGTATCGATGAAAATGACTATATTATGCGTTGCTACACATGCATTGTTTACTTTGTGGTCGTTCTACGCAAGTTTTATCGCAGAACAGCGGTGATGAGTTAATTCAGAGCGTAACACGTCGCCATGCGGTACTGGAAAGAACTAATTAACTTCATCCCGACCAGCCTAGCTATGCCCACAGCATGGACAAAAGCATCTGCCACCAACCTCCAATTAACCCTGTCCTACACCTGCTGCGACCACCTATACCCCCAGCGAACGTTCTAATTTAATCTGCGTGCCGCTCACTGCTACGTTCGTTTTCTCCTGGAATCTACTCCGCTCTCCGAGGGCCGTAGGTTATCTTCCCTGTCCATGCCCATTTCTTGATTTCGGCTAGGTTTTCATTAATTCGCGCTTGTATACCCTAAACCACTCCGCTCTCTTCCCGTATTAAAGCTACGACTACACCCCCCCCCCCTTTTTTTTAGTTAGCAAAGCCTATATAGCTATAATAGTCTAAGCTGGAAAACAGCATTTTGGTCGCTGCAGGCAAGGATTAAAAAACCTTCCATCAAGATCAAAATACATGAAGGCGTCAACGGGACACTGCGGTCAAATTCAAGTTAGCCTACATCGATATATTACCGCTATTCGAACAACAATAGGCGCTATTTTCCCTGAAAGCGGTGTTTTTATAAGCCAGAAATGGACAAAAATAAAACAAGTGTCGCCATCGCGGGCGGATATCGAAAATAAGCTGGGATGCGTCGACACACAGTTTCGGGGCCGAGTATCCCGGAGACGCGTCTACAGCGTCATTCAATCGAATACGGTGATCACGGAGTCATTTTCGGTGTAGACGTCACGAGTCTGAATCGAATGGCGGGAATTTTTTTTCACATACAATTGTCTCAGCGATAAATGCGTCTTTTGCTGCCACATAAACGTAAACATACATAGAGAGAATCTCAGAAGAGATTTTTATTAAGAACATACTGTTGCGTCTCGCTTGCCTAGCAAGTAAGTGCACGCACGCACGCACGCACGCACGCACCACGCACCACGCACACACACACGCACACGCAGCACACACACACACACACACACACACACACACTGTGAGTGGACCTGCACCAGCAAACACGAGCGCGCGTTAACGGCCGAGAAAGTCGCGTTCCCCTTCGCAACACGGTCTGCCTCCAGCGTGGCCCTTAACCCCAGACGAGCAGTTTAATTCGTAAACAGCCCTGCGCAAGCAAGTAAGCGGCGGTTGCCCGCCGTACAGAATTAGCTGCTTTCCTCAGGCCAGGAATTTCTTTCAGCCGAGACGCTCGCGCCGAGCCAGAAACATGCATGTTTAGAAAAGAAACATCCCGCGTAACTCTTCGGGACAGCAGACACAGTCAGCGCATGAGCACATACGACAGCGTGATTGAAGAACGACGGCTCAAAACGCAACACGTCTTAGTTTAGGCGGGCTCACCGCCGCTCAGTTGGTTGAACTCTCCAAACGAGAACCGGGCGTGTGCATTCCGGACGAGTGGGTGACGAGCTCAGAAAACAACCCATTTATAATAGACACCACGCTTGGGGGCAGCCCGTAGGGAATATATCCACACTAAACGCAAAACGCGGTATACAGTGACGGAGTGGCACAGTGCAACAGCACAAGGCATGCATGCGGCGGTTGCTGCTGCGCGGCGCAAAATACCGCGCGTCCAACAGAAGCATAACTGCGGGAGTGAGTCACGGCCTCGCGTCGCAAGAGACGCAGCGTGGCAGCAGGCCAACACACGCTCATGCATGTACGGGTAGCACACATGCGTGGAGAAGCAGCAGCAGCAGCGGAGGCGAAAGGAGCCGGGGATTCGCGGAATCTGTTGCGCACGTAAGTAGGTACATACGTGCCGACCGAGACAAGTGCGCGCTCTTGTTTTTCACGCCCTCAACAACACGAAAGACCAGATCCTTCCTCCTCCTCACCACCGCATGCCTTCGTTGTCTGAAGCCCGTACACACACACGCACAGAGAACGGTTACAGCTCCTGGAATAGGCGCGGCTGCAGCTCGACACACTCGGAAACAGCTATACAGACACTTGCGAGGCCTCGCGCGAAGCGCTCGTAAACCATATACGACTCCCGTGTGTGTATACAAGCTGGAGACCGACAGACGGACGGACGGACGTGCCACGAGGGTGCGTCCGAAAACGGATGGTTATCTTCCGCGGAAAGACAACTCCTTAAAGACTCGCACGCGTTGCTACGTGGGAGCCCGGAAGCCGGCAACAAGAGACACGTTTAGGCACGTGTCTATAGAGTCGAACCTCGTTAAAACGAAACGGTTTATAACGAAATAATGGATATAACGAAAGAATGACGATTCCCGTTGGAAGCTCGGTCAACACGGGCTATAACGAAGCTACGGCTAGCTATAACGGAGTAACCGCCGCGGGCCCCTTAAGCTTAGCTTATAATCGAGGTTCAACTGCAGATAATATAGACGCGCGCGATAAGACCCGTCACGAATTGCGACTGGTCCTTGCGCGAAGTTGGAAGACAAGCCGGAATCGTCTCGGTATTACGCATAGACTCCGATATCCCCGCGCCGGCTGCTGTGTCCTGAAGATTTTTGACCGAGAGTGTATGTACGCTAAGTTAACTAGACGCGTACGCGTTAGGAGAGGAGGAAAGGTACAGCATGAGAGCGCCACACATCTCTCGCGCTTTTTACTTCGGCGCCTCGACAAGACGCGCTTCAACGGCGCCGCCAGATGGGACACCACTTCAGCGGATGCACCGCTAAAGCACGCGCAGCGTCACCCGTGAGACTCGACTGCATGCGTACACAATCGCCGTACGTGCGGGGCAATCGTTTTTATATACACCGGCTGATTGCCGAGCCGATTAAAGCAGAGAAAATTACAGGTTCTTTTCGTCGTCGTGTCGTTAGTTTCTCTTCCACTGTATAACAGAAACAGTGCAATCTTGCTAGACATCTCAGCCAACTTAATTAAAGCCCCGTGCTGTGCGCCGGTAAAGCGCGGTGTGTACTCTCAAGCGACTAGGAGAGCCGGTTGGTGGCAGAAACTCGGCGCTACAGGTTTTAGCATGGAACAAAAAAAAAAAAAGAACAATGAACGTTTAACGATTAAATTTACGAAGCCGCTTCCCCCAGCTTGCCGAAGAAAGAGAGGGAAAAACCGAGAACAAGCAATAACTGATTAGACGTTGGACAAACTGAAAGGAAAAAAAAAACAGAAAGGGAACCCAAGACACGTCGCTTAATTAATGGCTGCTTGAAAGCGCCTCTGGTCCCCCAGCAATTTCCCCTCTTTCGTTATTCGTGTAGGCACCGCAACAACTCCGTTTCGGCGGCCGCGTTAACGACAGAAAAATGCGAGCGCCTGACTGCATGTCCGTGGGTGGGTGCGCGCGGGCGGTCGGGCGGACGCGTTAACATCAGCGCTCGACTATCGGGGTCGTTTTACTGTACAGGCGCCGGTTAGCGCACGGTATAATACGCACAGCCGAACGACTACTGAGATTCGAGATCAGCATGAATAATGAATTAGAGGACTTAAAAGCGGCCAGTTGACAGAACGGGGGAAAGGGGGGGGGGGGGGGAGTTTAAAGCGAGCGCGAGTGCACACAACGAGAAAGCCGACCGCCTAATCTCCCCCTTGTTTGTACAGCACTTGTCGCGCCAGCACAGACAGAGCATGGGTCGGTGGAGGTGTGTCGTTGAGTGCTCAACTAAACGAGGCCGCGCTTCGGTCGGCGCTGACTCTGGGAAAACAAGTGCTAACCACTCGGTCATCGGCTCTCCGCCTTAAACGATCACTTGCCGGAGAAACGCAGATTAAAACACGCGTTACACGCAAAACTAACGGCGACGTCAAGCAAAGTGCTGAGCGCCTTATCTCATTCTACAAGTCCACTGAACTGTTCACAGCAAATATTTCCCGAACATGAACACCGCCCAGTGAGTCACTAAAGCTACTCACTGTTCTCGAATTAACCACAGATCATTCATTAGTTACGCGATACACATCAAAACACTGAAGCTTTGAGGGAAAAAAAAAGTGGTACGATTTTAACGCATAGCTGAACAGGGTAGACGCGCGAAAGCATGTATTGGTTGCCTCAATGCTCTTGCTTTGCTGGGTCGTCGGCACGTCTGGCGACGATATTAGTTCCATAGTAGCATTAGTTGATGAAGGCGACTGCGTGCAATGCAGAGCGCGAGAGTGTGTTGCAGTTCATGCACGAGGTTGCGGCGATAGCATAGTGCTCTCGCTGCACAGGTCTGCGAAGCTGATCAGTTCGCACCGCCGCAGGTTCCAAACCCAGTAGCGGCAATATTTATTTATTGATTTGTTTTGTTTATTCAAGGTCGGGCTTCAGCGATCAAACGGCCTTTTCAGCTGTGGTCGTGAAGTAGCGCTATCGCTCTCAAAGACCGCCATGAGTGTTTTGGAAAAACCGTGCACTCAACTTCATTCTCTTCAGTTCTCCGCCTTGACCCCTCGAAGGATTTTTCGGAAGAACTCCAGGTTAGTTGGCGCGCCAGTGACGACTACGGCTGCGTACCCTGGCATACGCATTTTGCCCCAGAGAAGTAATAAAGTCAATGACACACGCGTACGGTGTATACCTAGGAGCGACGCCATGCGCGCATACTATATTAAAATAACTGTCTATGTTGAAAGAAGTTCACTGAGACTTAAAACAACGGTTGTCTTCGAACTTCGATCGAAGGCCAATGCGATGCGCCACGCAAACGGGATAAAGCCACGCTTCCATCACGATGTCCAGCGCCTAAACTACACCGTAGCAAGCGCTCGACAACGGCACGTACGCGTCTGCGTGGTACATCCGTACAGTACAAGTACGCGCTTAGCGGCGGTCACGGGTGTATACAGCAAAACTTTCTAAAAGAGCTTTTCGTGATCAGAGTAAAGTGCTCTCTCCCGCGGTACACGAGCTCGAAACAAGCGTCTCGCAGTGGGTACGCACACAACGGTAAAAGCGACCAGACACTCAGTACAGCAGCAATCAGCTAGAACATTCCAGCCTAAAAGCCTCAGCGCGCCAGTCCCATTCTCGCTGAGATGGACGACGGCCTCGCGCACAAACAGGAAGAAGAACGCGCGCGCAGCCGGGCGTCACTTCCGCTCGATCCAGAGTGGTGGTCGCAATTCGGGGCGATCCAGGAGAGTCCCCCAGGGGGGCGGAGGAACCAGGCGGCGGGACAGTCCCGGTAGATAACGGGAAAACACGCGTCCTCGACGGGAACTCTCCCGTATAGGAGCATCCCCAAAGGGGAGGACGCACGGACGGATGGACACACGCACACACGTATACACACAGAGGGTGTGTCTAGACTTAGCGCCGGGGCAATTTTCGCCGAGTGCCTCCGACGATGGCGGGTTTTCCCCCGACCGAGCCCGACGCAGACGCTATACAGTATGTACGCAAACAGCGTAGACGCGAGCTGTTCTCCCAGAGGAGAAGGAAGGAGAAAAAAAATAGAAGGAAAGCAAACTCGCACAGCGGAGAAGAGTGAAAGGCGTGTGGGATGCACTGTGTAGCACACCCGTATATGTATAGGAAGCCAAACAAGCGGCGAGTAAAAGGCTTCTCCCTAGCCCCGGCGCGCATAAGCACATCAGCGGAATAGGCCGCCGCCGCCGCGCAACAAGGCGTGCAACAAGTAACGCGCGGAGCTTCCATCAACGCGAGTGCGAGCAGAGCACGCGCGACGGGTGGGTAGCTGCTCTGCTATGCGCAGCGAGCGCGGGGCTTCGGTCTTTAGCCGCGGGGCTTTGCTGTCGGGGATCGCAGCCCGCGCGCACTTCATTTTCATCACGCCTTTCTTTCCGGCTTCGCGCGCGCTCAACAGAATTGGTCGGGAAGAGCGCGGAACGGTTGGACACGCCTCCATTTAGATATACTATATACCGCGTGAGCTATATATGCGTCGCGCAGAGTAAAGAGATGGAGGAAAAAATGAAGGGCCACCAACGCCCCAGCCTCGGCGACCAACCCTGGGCCGTCCAGCAGGCCCGCGAGGCGACGGCGAGGCAACACCTCGACGTCCCCACGTGGGAGACCTAAGGCCCCGTCGGCGAAAGCTCTTCAGGACTTTTTAATTAAGTTGTTACCAACCAAACCAACGAATGTGGAAAGAAAGGCCTAGGGTGGACGAGGCTTAGCACCGGGCAAGAAGCTTATGTAGTTTTTGATCGCGCCGATGGCAAATACGAAAATCTGGGAAAAGTCCACTGCACCTGGAACGACGCTCAGTAAAGCAGATGCGTTGATTCCATCGAACCCGCTTAATTACAACGACCTGTTTGTTCGATGCGACCCTTTAATCCTGTCGACATAGGTCAAGTGTATGGGTCTTTGACCCCACCCTGAGTAATCGAAAATACCTTGTGTCATGGCGCTCTTTGGCGATAGATGCTCTTGCGCCACGAAAATCCACAATCATCCTCATTTTGCCCATCATTCAGTTTCGAAGTCCCCACTGTTCTAACAGTGCTCTGTGTACGAATTACCGAGAGCCGACTGTAGTGCCGAGCTCCAATTACTTATTCTCTGCTCTACTTATGCTAGCAGCGTCTGTGTTATAACATTGCCCGCGTTCACATCTATTCCGTCTACAACACTACACGTCGTTCGAAACGGATGCACAGCGACGTTCCCTACAAATCGCGCGGACGGAGACAGTTCAGGCCAGGCATTGCGAAGAACATCAGTACATACAACAGCTTCTTGCCTTTGGACTTCAGTCTATAGCTGATAAACAATGTATCGAGCATCAAGCGGCCGCGTATACATCTGCGCGAATCGCGGCACAGGGCGCACGTCCATTATAAGACAGGTCTAAAGACTCCCTGTAGACTTCTTATAGACCATTGGCTTCATATAGATATTTCATTTTGTCTATTAAAAGTCTATAAACTGCCTATAGACAGATGTCTACTAAAAGTGTGTGTCCATAAATCCATAGGTTGTCTACAGACTCTCCATAGGATTTGTCTACAGAAAGTCTGCAGACTTTATTGACAAAGTCTATACGGACAGTCTACAGAGCTGTCTAAAGAAATTTTCGTAAGGGGCCGTCGCGAAAGGCCCGACTCTCCTTCCCGCGATGCCTCAAAGCTTCCCTCTGTCGCTGGACGTCTCGGCGTCATCCACGCTGACCGCTTCCATGAACCGGCGCGCATGACATTTATTGTACAACTTCTCAGCCGCATCGGTTGCAGGCGCAAGGTGGTCGTGCGCAGCCGTGGTTCGCATAATAAGAGTCCGTGAGCTGCACAAGCGCTCGAGATCGAAAAACCCGCCGGCATGCACTGAAACGTGTACTCACTGAAACCCGCAACTGGACGCCAGGGACAACGCGCAGCGAACAAGGAAGCCGGCGCCATCCTCGGCAGACTTACCTGCGAAGAAAGAACAAGAGAAATTTAAACACTGTTGGAAAACAAGTCACCATCTCAAAAAGCACGGCTTACTGTTTCGTTTCTTAAATTTTCTGAACAGATACACATCTTTCCCGAATTGGCATAGCCTTGCTTCGCTGACGTGGCGAATGCGCACGCATACAAAGCACTATAGAGTTCCCGTAACGTGAGCTGAGCATACGAATAATTTTCAGTTGAATTCACACGGTACATTCTGTACAATACACACAGAAATCGTTGTTAGCTGACATTTAAATCATTTAGCAGTATTTCTCTCTCAATTAGGCATAAGAAGTAAGGAAAAAATGCACTTTCCGCACATCACTTCTCAGGAATTTATTTTTTTCGCTTACCGACCCAAACTTGGCAGTTGTGGCAAACGAGTACCGTTATCCCCCTCTTATTATCACTTCGGCTGCGACGAGCCCGCTGTGCTCGACACTGCCTATTACGCGGCGCGCAAGCGGCACGCAATGCGCGAAAACGTCCAGACGACGTCCGAACGACATCCCGACGACATCCCGACGCGGACGCGTTGCAGGCCAGACGCGCAGCGCGATCGACAGTCCAATCGGAAACGAATGCGGTGCACGCAACCGATTCGCAAACTCCGGTGACAGCTTCGACAGTTCTCCCCGCGCCTGACGACAGCTCCTGCAGCCTTTCTCTCGGCGACGGCGAAGCGACGAACTCATTACCCCCACCTGTACGCCCGCATGCACACACGTCAAATATGCGGGCGCGCCCTGCAATCATCTACGAAGAGGCCGGCGGTAAACGAAGGCGTTAATACGCGAGTGAAGAATGCGCGGCGCTGCTGACACAGGGTCGTCGTTAATACAGGGCCACCTTCACCGGCAGTCAACAGCGGCGTCATTCCTCCACAAACCCTTTGCGACAGAGAACGCGGGGAGAGAGGTTAAAGCTGTCCCGCCCCCTGCAGCGCACAAGCACGCAGCCAGGGCAGGCGTTGATATGCGACGCGCGTATACGCATTACACACGCGGCGATGAGACAGCGCGGCTCTTCCGTCGCTCGCTCACGCGTCTTCGTCGTCGGCCTCCCACCGATTCCCCGGGTCCAAATTAGACCCGGATTAGGGGAGAAACGTCAGCCTGTTCCCCGAAGCTGGACGCACGCGTAGCTCCCCTGCGATGTCGACGCCCATCCAGCAGCCGCTTCTGCCGGCCATTGTGTGGGGCGTCGTTCGTATATATGCGTGCGTATATATGTTTAGGCGCGCAAACGAGGCAGCCCGCAGCAGCCGCCATTAGTTTCCCGCGCGCGCCGCAGACAATGAGCGCCTTCACGTGTGTGTGTCTGTGCGTGGGGCGCATTAGCATGAAAGTGCTACTCGCGCGCGATGCGAAAGCTGCCTGTGTCCGCGCGCATTGTGTGCTGCGCCTGGCGCGTGCGTCGCGTGCGTGAACGTCCTGCGTGTATGCGTTATATACGCGGGCGTTGCGCGGAAAAGGAGCTGAAACGCGGAGGAGGGGGGGGGGGGGGCGCTGTTTTCTTCCTGGAGGGAAGAGAAAGCCCCCGCACTTAATGGAGAGCGGCGTCGGCGATTCGGCCGAGGGCTTCCCGAAGGACGGCGGTCGAGCCTCCTCCAGGCGGTTCGCGCGGTGCGTAATAGGAAGAGAGCGGGCGACGCAATATATAGAGAGGCAGGCCCGGAGAATCTCGGCGAGAAAGGTGCGTCGAAAAGAATGCGGAGGCCTCTTGGGAATGGAGAACACTATAGCTGCACCACGCGCACCCGCCCGCCACTTTCGCTGTTCTCGTGAAACTTGGAGCACTTTGGGAACCAGGTTTTCTGGTATACACACAGCTCTCTCTGTTTTTCGTATACCCCTGTCACACGGGCACTCTAAAGGCACTTTGAACTAATGCTCCTTTACGCTCCCAAAGGAGCACTACTTCAAGGGAGTTCGTCCGTGCTACACGGTCGCGGAACGACCTTCGCAAGAAGTTTTTAGCGCCCTCATCGGCGAAAAGCGTTATTTAAATTGCAAACCTCACTGCACATGTAAATACATAAATGTCACGTTTTTTTAGTTAATTAGTTTTATAACCGTATTATGTTAAAGCAACGCAAATTTAACTGCAATAATGACATGATTTTCCAAATACAGAGCATAACATCACAGTACTGGCCACACTGAGCCCAACTCGCTCGTATATCTGGAACGAGAGTATGGCGTGGTGGGACTGCCACAAAACAAATGATATTGTATTTTAAAACACCACTAATCTTATGAAGTGAATTTATAAAACGAAAATTGAACGTTTCTTTTCTCAATTTATTTATGCTGTTAACTCGCTGGGAGAGAGAGTACTCCCTTGAAGCCTCAAAGGACGAACTCGAGCTGCCTTGTTTCGAAGCTCCTTTGAGCTAGGTGTCCTTTGGCGCGTCCGTGTGGCAGCACGCGTTCGTCCTTAGAGTAATGGAGCATTAGTTCAAAGTACGTTTACAGCGTCCGTGTGACAGGGGTATAAGTAATTTTTTTTTCTTTTTCATGAAGTTTCTTAGCTTCCTCCAGAGGCTCAAGAAACTTACCTGAGTGTGAAAAGTGAGAGTGAGTAAAGTATAAGCAAGCGAATCCGGCGAAACGGATCTAGACCAAACTACACTCGTTCCTTGTAAATGTAACGGAGGGCAAAAACGACGAACTATACCTTTCATTTCAGGCAGCGGAAAATCATCCTGTCCAGACTATAACTTACGGCGCTGCCAAACGCCACTGCAATATGTCACACGGCTGACAAACTATAACATGAACACACAGTGAGAACCAGTTTTCTAAGGACGTATACGATAACTAAATACGAAATGTCGACCTATCAAGCCTTCGCGACTCGCTGCCGCTTTCTCCGTCGAGAGTTAATTGTGTCGCAACCTTTGCGTTGAGAAGCCGCCAAGGGAAATAATATAACTATCGGAATGCTAATCAATATTTTTGTCCATCAGAATGAAATGGTACATTTATGTTCTCCAAATTTTAAACCTTATAAGTATGTTAAGCAAATATAAAAGGATGTTGCATATTTTGCCCACAGCGCATTTGACGTACACAAGCCAGCAACTCAGAGATCGCTTAGAAGAAATGCATACAACTATAACCTGCTCGCATTCGCCTATGAACGGCCAAAACTAGAATGCTAACGAAACGCTTGAAATATGATTAACCATTGCGCAGCTAACTAGGTATGCAGAAGAATTACGCAATTAAAAAAAGTACGTTACAATGACAACCGCAGTGCGGACTGCGAGCAAATTAGCGTTAATGGTGTCCCAGCCCACATCAACCTGGGGAAACGGATGTGTACACGAGTCACACGACATACAGTGGAGACAAAATAACACGATGATGATGATAGTGATCGTGATGATGATGGTGGTGGCAGCACTGTAACCAGCGCAACCATACGCGGCGTGCACTGGCAAGGCGTTTAGCCTCACTGTCCCTAGTGGCTACATCATGCGGTGCAGGCAGGGGCTTATTATTTTTCATTCTTTAAGGTTGCCCCAACCTACTTTTTGTCCCTAGCGGTCGTCCTTTGGTAAAGGCGCCTCGAAATTAAGAGCCGCCTTTCAAACTCTGCAGTAGCAAAAAAGATCAAAAAGAGGAGAAAAAACGATAGTACGAAAGTAAAAAAGACAGGAAACAACGAGAGGCGAAGCAGCCCACAGCGATGTGTACCACGGCCAGTACAAATACCAGATCGAGAAATGATTAGACCAAAGCTTCGCGTTAAACGCTGACGTATTTGCAGTGCCCCGCGGGATGACGCCGTAGGGTAAAACAAACGTAGGACGATGGTTCCTCCTCCTTTCCTTTGTTATTCTTTTTGAGGGGAGAGGGTTCATTTTTATCTTCCTCTTAACACGGTGGAGAGTGTGCAAGAGAGGATCTCGCGCGAACACGAGGCAAAAAGAAAGTCAATAAAGAAGGCCGTTCAGCTGCGCTCCTCCTCAAGACAACCCCGTGGGTCATCCTCATCTCAAGAGGGGGGGGGGGGGGGGCACAAACGGCTGGCCCATTATACGACTGACACTGACTGCGAGCAGGATGGACGGCGGCAGTTCAAGGAGGCCGGCTTTTACGCCAACGGACGGCGTCGCGAACAGCCCCTCCTGCTCTTCGTCTGAAAGAGCTTATCCTCCTCTGCCATTCTGAGCTAGTGGACACCGCGCAAGATATGTAAGCTATACAGCATATATACGCGAAACAACATCGCGGTAAAATATAAACGAAAACAGAGATGGGGGTACTGAATTCGTGTAGTATACAATACCGGAATGACGAATTTATATGCCTATACGCGAATATGCGACCAGAGCCCGTGCACATAAATCCAGCTGGCGAGCCGACCGTCCGCGTAATGCGCTGGGTAGAGATACACGCGTGGGCAGCGTCACTCTCGCAAGGAGGAGCAGCAATGCGTCCATTCAGCCATACATGGGACGCGTATCAGTTCGAGCGCGAAATGGACAAGCCAGAATGCGCAGACACGTTGCACGCAAATAGGAAGAAAAAAGTAAAAGAAGAACCGTCGCTATAGATGCGGATATACACCCGTGCCGTACCAGGCGAAGGCCGCAGGGCCGACCGTATATCCGTGCACTTATTCCTTGCACCAATGAAAGCAGCATACGTGGGAGATAAGAGAAGAGCAGCGCCTTTTGGGGGGGAGCCTATATTGCATTTGTTTTTCCGGTTCGCGCGCCTTCCCAGAAATAATGTAAGAGAAAATGCAGACGCTATGACAGCGGGCAGAGCGCACACGAATGTCTCCATCCTCGGAAGGAAGGATAAATACTGCACATCTCGAAGTATCTCCGCAGTGACATCGATGCCTCAAAGCCGAGGGATATGAGAGAGAAAGGAGAGGAGGGGGGGGAGGGGGGCATAAACACTACCGCAAAGTCCTTTCCAGACTAAGTGGCAAAGCTCTTAACTTCATAGTTTCTGAGATTTTCTCCCCCAGCAAGGAAAAGGGAGACACTTGTCCACTAACTTTAGCTGATAAAAGTAGGTCTGATAAAAGGCAAGTGGCAAATAGAAATAACGAATATCTCAAGTCCCAAAGCCGAACGTAGACACGAGGGAACCTGTGCAAGGAAGTCATGTGTTTATGTTCAATACCAGTGGTTCTTTTAGTGTGCACGGGAACCTCGACACACGAGGGTTATGTTGCAATGACAACACGAGGAATTTTCTCGGCGGTAAGCTGCATTGGCGTCGTCCGATTTTTTCTTTCTTTTTTTGCACGCAATGAAATTCAGCGCACTGCAAGTTGCACGCTAAATGCAAAATGGGGGGGGGGGGGGGGGCACGAACGATTTGTTTTATTCAGTTTCCTTCTTTTTTTTTGCATTTCGCTTCGATCTAAACGCGGCCACCGCTATCAGGATCGCAACCGCGACCTCCTTGTATCCAGCAGGAGCAGCAGCTCGTGCCCACTCAGCCATGCACTCGCGCAGCGCGAGTTGGGCGAGAGATCGCCGGCACGCGAAATTTCACACCGGCGGCAGCCAACCACGGATCGCAAAGCGAAGAAGCTATAGCCGTACCGCGCACGAAAAGTTGGCCGTGATGAAAACTTTTTCCACGCCTAAAATCACCGTTAGAAAAGAAAACAAAGAAGAACAACCGTTGGGCAGAGAGACACGCGCCCGAGGCGTCTCCCGGGATTACACACGCCGACCATTCACGGGACTAGGAAACAGTAAGAGAAGCCAGACACGAACACGCTTAAATCCATCGCCGTCCGTGCACCAGACACGCATGCGCCATCTATCGGCCTTCCAGCACACTGCCATTATACTATACCGCATTCGAGCACACGCACGCACCTCGGACGCGCGTCTCGGCCACGCCGCCGCGGCGTGTGCGGAACGGATCGGATCGGCGAAGCAGCTACCGTTCACGCGTGTCGCACGGCCGACGCCTCCGCGGCGGCACTTCGTACAGTTGGGTGTACAATGCGAGGTGCGCAAAATATGTCTCGGGCAGGGGCGCCATGAATCCGCGGGTTCTGTCTACAGTTTATTCCCCGTCGTCATCGAAGACAGCCGCATGTCTGGCAAAGCCACGTCCGCTGGAGAAGCGCACCGGCAAATTCTGCGCCTGTCCTTGTCACGATCAGTGCGATACACACGTCATACGCGGTAGGAGCTTATTTCACGAAGCAAGCCGGCCGAGCCCGGAGGTGTCCAGGAAATTCAGGCGCTAGTCGGAGAAGAGATGGCTTTCCTGAATCACGGCCCTGGTCCGAACATCTGCAAGATGACGTCCCAACTTGTCGCTGTTGGTCAAGACAAGACAGTGGACATGTCGCTACGAAGGAGGTACGGACAGAAATCCTGAAACCCGTATTAGAATGATCAGAATGGAAATGGCGCGATCTTCTCGTGCTGTGTGCGTCATCGCTCGAAGCGCGCGGGCGGACACACTGGGTCAACAGGGCGATCGAGGTTTTAGGGAAAGCCTGCAAGAGAAATTTCTCGTTCATCCCTTACAAAAAATAGTCTATAAAGAGTCTATAGACTTCTTATCGACTCTATTGCCTTCCTATAGATATTTCTTTTTGTCTAGTCATAGTCTATAGACTGTCTATAGACAAAAGTCTACTAAAAGTGTGTGGCCATAAATCTATAGATTGTCTATCAAATTTGTATTGCCTATAGGCTGTTCTCTAGGGTTTGTCTATAGGCTATAGACTTTATAGACATAAGTCTATGCAGAGTCTATAAGCTGTCTAAAGAAATTTTTTAAGGGATCGCCACAGCGTTGCGGTCACATCCAGCGGGACGCACATGTTCCCACCATGCCCGTCCAAGTGGCTTGCTGCCTTCCAACACTCATTCACTACCCCAGACCTCCCAACGCGTGTATGCCTCAAAGGTGCACTAAAGAGGAATCTGAACTCCTCTTTTTACCGCGGGAACTCGACCTACATGTTCCGAGCATTCTTGGAAACTTCCGAGTTATTGTCTTGTGCGGCCGATTTCTCTCATTTAAATCGGATTAAAGATCCCGGTTCCCGCCTTTTTTTTTTTTAGTTCAACGCTGAAGGTAGGAGGAGTCAACGAATGCGTGGTGTGCCTTTCAGGCAGTCCTGTGGCGGCTTCACTTTCACTTTTATTTTGTTTTTTTAGGGTTCTGCGAACAAATAGTCAGTCACAAACAACACAGCTGCAAATTAGGCCAGCGGAAATAAAAATATGCGTGGACTCTTTGATTTGCACATCACTCCGCCGATGGGAGAGCGGCAAGCCGCCATGGGACTGGCTGAAAGGCACTGCACGCGTTGGCTGACTCCTCCTACCTTCAGGTTCGAGTTAAAAAAAAAAAAAGGCGGGAGCCGGGATCTTGAATCCGGTTTAAATCATGGAAATCGGCTGCACAGGACAGTAATCGACGTTTGTAAGAACACTGGGAACGTGTAGGTCGAGTTCCCGCGGTAAAAAGAGTTCAGATTCCTCTTTAGTGCACCTTTAAGAAGTCACCTACCCCACTAGACACTTTTATCGTAACGTGCGGACAAGTACTTCACGCAAGAAGTGATGGCAACAAAGTGCGTTTTTGGCGCGTCAGTTGAAGTAACGAAAAGACAGCGCGAAGGAGTCGGGATCCGAGCCCACGACCTCTGCCAGCACATGCCGCTTACTGCCACCCACCCGTTCTGCACTCGCCAATGTTTATATATACAAGGCTCGCTCGTGCTCAGCCCGCGGAATGACGGCGCTATAGGATGACGCTCCCTCGTGGTAAAAAAAACTCGGGCAGTGAGCTCAGATTATTAGCTAAGGCTACACGATTTTAGAGGAGACGGCAAGATTGGTATAGCTCAATAAGTTAACCACTGCACGCGAGACGTTGTCGCGGTGAGTCCGGTTCCCAATAGGGGAAACATGCCCCACATTTCTTTGCGCATCTTTTTTCAAATGATACAGGTATAGCTTTAAACATCAAAGGAGCTTGCTCTGATACACTATATCATTCGACTGAGCCCAGGTCGGTTATCCATCCACTTCACACGTTCCTCGTGACCCCTTCGTTATCAGATTGAGCAACTCTTTGCGACACTACACATCCGGAATCCGGCTTGGTTTGGTGATCAGTACGAACAGCCGCGGTGTGTGTTGTGCTCCATCATATATCACCGCGAGAACCGTGACGCGGCCACACACGTTAGACAACCAGCGCCACACACACACACCGCCGCAGATCCGCCCCACCTCGTCGACAACGCCCACACCCTTTTACAGCGACCTTCACGCCAGCTCCCCGAAATTCTGCACGCAGCGCACCCCCCTCCACCCCACCAAGCGAGCAGGCGGGTCAATCAGGCGAGCAGCGGGAGTCGAGGCAGTGCTGTTGCTGTTCATCATCCCGCTAACTCGCACGCACAACACGCCGGCTGCAGGCAGCGACGGCCTTCAATTCGCACTCGCGGCGAACAAGACAGCCGCGGCCAGCGACGGAGGAAGAGCACGCAGGAGGGCGGCGGATCGGCGGCATTATGAATGGGCGCCGCCGAGGCGTCTCGAATACGATGCGGCGGCGGCGGAATGAATGGCGCGTGACGAAAGGCTGCCGCGCCATGCGTCAGCTAATGGCGTCGAGATCCTTGGCGGAGATGGGCCGCCGCGGAGCGAAACACACGAGGCCGCTTCTCTTCTTCGCTATCCGCCGATGAGCCGGCTCAAGTCGACTACCGCGGCAGGCCTCTGCCGAGCCCAGTTCGAACCCCTCTCATGAATATTCGCAACAACGACGACGGCAGCGACCATCGGCGGCGGCGGCTGGAACGGCGAGAGAGCGCGACTCGGCGCAGAAGCCGGAATGAATGGAGGGGAACGGAATCGGGGGGAGATGAAGGGGACGATAAGGCACGCCCGGAACCGAGAAATGTACAGGGTGTACAAAGCAATACTCACGCGGGCTGCAAGGCGCGCGATCGAGCTGGAAGGAGAAATGGCGGATATCGCCGCGCATGTCGGGGGGGATCTCGCTGTCTTAAATTGCAGCCACGCCAATTTTCGAGATACAAATATAATCAAAAGGACGCTATCGTGGACGCTATCGCCAGTCATTGCTGCGCCTCCTGGTCACCCGCTCATCTGACGCGGGGCAATTTGTGCACTGGATCACCGATTACATCCACCTTTCTCTGCGTGGCTAAGACGTGTGGTCCCAGTGTAAATTCAGGCTGAACGTGAGGAAACGGATGGAAGGGCGCCTTCGTCGTGTGACACCATGCTCAAGGACGTTTCACCGTTGGAGCACGGATATACCACCGTATTACGCACCAATGACGACAAAGACTATGGTGGTGATCGTATATAAGGCATAAATACCGCTGTTCTGCACAGCTACAAAGTAGAGCTCCGCCTGGAACGCAATAGCTGCGAAGTGGACAGAACCGATATCGGAAACATTCGTTAGGAAACGGGAACAGCAGCAGCAAAGCTACGCCCGACCAACTTATTGCATATACTCGTTCACGTTCAGCTCTGTTATACCGTGACGTCAGCTGGAGCAATCTCCCCCGACTTGCACGCGCTTTTACCGGCCGGTTAAAGCGGCAACAGAGGCAAAAACACGAGTTAACGAATTTCGGAAACTGCTGTTTCTTTTTAAAAAGCAAACATTAATATACTGCCGCTGGTCACGGTTATACATTTTTTGTTTATTACAAGAATTTGCCCGCAGCATTATCCCCGGCTTCCTTCTAGAATACAGAACTAGCCGCGTACACGTCATTTCCAGTCCACTTCAGTGCACGCGCGCCCATCATCTGCAGGTTTGTGATTTCGAAGCTGTGCCACGCTAAGGCGCCCGTGTGCTGTGCGATGTCAGTGCACGTTAAAGATCCCCAGGTGGTCGAAATTATTCCGGAGCCCTCCACTACGGCACCTCTTCTTCCTTTCTTCTTTCACTCCCTCCTTTATCCCTTCCCTTACGGCGCGGTTCAGGTGTCCAAAGATATATGAGACAGATACTGCGCCATTTCCTTTCCCCCAAAAAACCAATTATTATTATTATTATTATTATTATTATTATTATTATTATTATTATTATTATTATTATTATTATTATTAAGCTGTGCCACCATAACACGGAAGCCGGCGAGCATGAGACGGTCGATCCAAGCACGCGCTTGTTCCGAGACAGCACGAGCGCGTCCCACCAACTAAACAAAACGAACTGCTGAAGTATAACACCGGAGTATACTATCCGTTTCCATGTGGCGTCTAACGCGCTTCAAGATATATACGCAGACAGCAGGCTGGGAGCTCTGGAGGATTTTCCACGTGTGCTCATGGGATCCAAGAGGTAAATGATAATGAAGAGGCTGCGCTACAACTGCTGCTGTCCACTCATCGCCTGGCTGCCTGGAGGCAGGCCGAAAGATCTAAGGGTTCTTTTTCGACTGATTGAATATACTAGGCCATGGGTATTTTCCGCATAGCGAGACAAACCTCGGCCGGTCACCCCCGTAGGCGCTGCTTCCGCCGCTCCGCCAATAACATCACGAAGGCGACGCCATCAACTCCATCGCGTACCTAGGGCCGAACCCTCTCACCACCTTACGAACGCGCGTGTGACGAGCGCACCGCGCCCGGTTACCTCGCTTGGGAGTCCAGCTCGCAGCAATCCGCGCCGCCTTTCCAGCAACACCCGAGCAAATCAGAAAAACAGTAATAAAAAATAAATTGGCGGCCACAGCACGATAACCGGTCGCAAACCATCCGACGTGCCGCCGATGCGCGGTCGATGGCAGGCGCGCATTCAAGGGACGTTCCTCGGCGTCTGGCTGGATGGACGTCCCGGGGCGGCAACGCACAGAAAAACCCTTTCCACCCGAGAGAGAGAAGAGATTAAGAGAGACGAGGCGCGACCGCGAGAGAATGCCGCCTCGCCTCCTTTTGAGGCGTCCGCCAGTGAATGAGGAGGGAGATGAGGTGGGGAGGAGAGTTCAATATATACGGCGCCCTTTCGCGTGCCCAGGCAGGTTATATACCGCGGTGAATTCCTCGTCGCGCGTCGAGGGACCGTAAACAGCCTGGAATTTTCCGCACTCGGCTTCCTTTCACTTTCCATACCTTTTTTCCTTCCATTCTTGCTTCTTCCACACTTTTCTCGACAGCCACGATTAGCCTATAAATTTGACCAGCCTGTTTTGAGGCGTCGGCGATCTGCGCTAACCATAAAAAAGAAAAACGCCTCTACGACTTTGCTTTCTCCCAAAAGCGTTTCA
Source organism: Amblyomma americanum (assembly GCA_030143305.2). Taxonomy (NCBI): domain Eukaryota; kingdom Metazoa; phylum Arthropoda; class Arachnida; order Ixodida; family Ixodidae; genus Amblyomma; species Amblyomma americanum. The sequence goes on from JARKHS020034196.1 coordinate 55,839, forward strand.
CCGGCGCAGCTCTTCGTGCTTCAGCGACTTGCGATGAACAGGATTTCCCACCAAACACTAAAGTCCCGGCTTTTACCAAACACCCGTGTGCAGCGCCCTCGGATGGCTCCACGCTCCCGGACACGTCACCGGTCACGTGACGTCACATGCCCGGTCACGTGACCGGGAGATGAGTGTTGCACCAAAGACGGCGGCACCCCTCAAGCCGCGAGCGGGCCAGTATCACAGCTTCGCTGTAAAACAGTGACAGTGTCAAGTCGGTATAATGAACGCACTCGTAGAGTGAGAAACATTAGAAGCTGCCAGCAAGCCGGACTGCAAACGACCGGCACTAACAGCAAAAGAAAAGGCAGGTTACAAGAGAAAGGGGAGTGGGGTGCTGAAAAGAATGGCTTTGGAATACCAGAGCTCGTATAGAGGCCCCCTCATGTCCTCTGATAGTGCGTTGAAGGTGGCTAATTCTCCTCGCTCGCACAACACTTCCTGCAGTTCAGGAACCATCAGCTAAGTTATCGACGGATACGGTGTGTCAGGGCACTCTCCGCGGTCGCACACGATTCAATCCCCGTGCACGGATAATGCTTCAGAACAGCGCGAAACCAGACCGGCCGGTCAAAGCACATGCACTCAGTTACACGCTAAAGGCAAGCGAAACTGATCCGGGTAAGAACAGCGCGGTAGATGCAAACGAATAAAACTACAGGCAAAAAACCTAGACCGAACAATGCGGAATCATCTCCTGTGTGGCCAATAAAGTCTTGTCGTTATGCGCTACGTTTTCAAGGGCATAACAACGACAAACTGCATAGCCTGTCCTCTCGCAGCTGCGCTAATTTCGCTTCCGACTTCGCTTCCTGTATATTCCACCGAATCTTCATTTTCTTTCATTTTCGCCCGCGGGATGCAATCTTACTAACGACGTGCATCCAGCTGCCTCAGGTACCCAAACATCCACGTCTTCCGTCGTTTCCGCCCGCGAGAGGCCGGACGGGAGAGAAAGCCCCCGAAATGAGACGGAGCCCAGTGAAGGCACGCGCGCGAGCGACGCGGCAACCCGTTCTCCAATTCTAATCCCGCGGCAGGCACGTTTCCCAGCCCCTCGAAGAACGTGTGTTCGCCGCCGTATATACACCGCACTGCTATGCGCCCAGAATGAAGATGCGGAGGGGACGAGGCGCCCCCTAACACCACGACTCGCCTACGTATCGGCGCGGAAACGCGCGCCTTCGTACGCAGAACCCAGCTGCCCAAGAAAGGAGAGGGAGCAGAAAAAAAAAGTGCACGATTCAATTACGCGTATACCTTCGCATGCAGCTATGGAAGGGGTGCATGATGAGGTTCTCAGGATCCGCGGAGATGCGGAGAGGAAGGAAGGCCAGGTGGATCTTCATTAAGGACCCCCAGGTGCACGAGCGCGCGCTGAATTCGCGCGACTATAACCAACCCCACGTCGGAGGCAGCCGGTTGTGGATTCCGCGGACTCTGCCGCAACCATGGATGGATGGATACGGAAAAGGAGGAGGAGAATGTTCGCGGTCACGGGGATGTTGAAGTTCTTCTGGTAAGGATGAAAACAAACAAACACAACCCGTACGGCGATTACGCATTAGCAGCGAGGCGAATGATGAAGCGCTTTTGCTATAGTTTCGTTTTCACGAGTAGCTTCGGCCTCGCGGGCCTGCAGCTCGAGGTCCTCGCGTCTCAGACAGACGGGCGGCTTCGGGACGTGGCTGAAACATCGGGCGCTTCTGCTGTATAACAACAGAAAATGTCCTTTTATTCGTGAACAGGTTGCTGTCTTTGGTCGCTAAGAGATGTTTTCTGTGTGGCAACCGAAATTTTCTGTAAAAAGTATGTCATTTTAGACATTTTTTTTTTACATTGTAGTTCCTGCCCCGAATATGCTTCGGCGAGAACGAAGGGTCCTGCGCTGCTTCGGCCTCTTCGCGCCGTGCAGACATCCATCGCCTCGTGCTAATTTCGTCGTCACCAGATATGACGACGAACTTGACGCGCGGCACGGGCTATGATGTGCACGGGATGGTCACGTGATAGCGCGTCACGTGGCCACGACGACGACTACGCGGACGCCGGGGACCTTGGCTTTAAAAACTGGCGTCGCCTCGAATACCGCACGGCATGCAGAGTTTGTTTGCCGTATACCGTTTGCAGGATGCACGTTGCAACCTGCGACGTGTACGGATTCTCGCATGGACACGCGGCATGCTCAGTCCTCTGCCCTAAACGACGACCGCGACTATGACGCAGTTGCGACGAATATAAGCAGATCTTATATGTTAACCGCGGAGCCTTGGATATATACCACGAAAGTGCATTTTGTGAATTCTGTGAATTGATACCAGCGTCAAGTCACTTAATTATGTTATAGCGCAGAATTTCACGTATTGGAGTAACCTCTCGTCAAAGCAAACATTTCCCGCGGAATGGAGTTTTTTTTTTTTTTTTGCAGACGCACGTGTCACCCCTTACTTACGTCACACTGCAACAACAAAAGAAAGCTGCCCATCCGGCATGCGCAAATAGCACCCTCCCCCCCCCCCCCCCCCGCCTTCCCTCCGTCCGGGAACACTTTTGTGCAGCGGCGACCTTCATGCCCGGATCCATTGTTGACAACTTGCATAACGGCCACGCGCGACGGTAATAGGCATCTAAAAGCTGTCACACTGCCCTGAATTCGAAACAAAAAGATAAATAAGCAAGGGCAAAAACAAAAAGATCCAGCCTGCCTGGCAGGTTGTTGGTTTTTGCAGTAACGGTTCTTTCGAGGCACCGGTGGCCTCGTCCACGTCGAGCGTAAAGACCGACGTTTAGAAAACGGCGCCAACACTCCCTGCGTTGAACGAATTAATAAACTTTATTATGCCAAGTTGGCCATTAAGAAAGAGACCCTCCTGGGTGGAGCCCCCGATTCGGGGCCACACAGGCACACGGCGGTCGCCGGCTCGGCACCGCAGCCAGTGGCCGCCGCTCGATCGGCGTATTCACTCGGCGAAAGCGTCTACACATAGTCGGATACAACTCAAGAACGAGGGGACTTTTCCGTGCCAAAGGACCCCCTTCCAGCCAATGGCGTCAGCCGATTCTAGCGAACCCGTTAGCGTGGCAATGCAAGGAGCAGCGTTACAATGCAGGGAGGGGACTATCCCAGACCATGGAGGAGGGGTATATCCCCTTTCATCGGCTACTCCCTGCATTGCCGCGTTAGCAGGCTCATGATTACTGCCCGACGCCATTGGCTGGAAGGACATGCTTTGATGGGGAAAAGACGCTTCGTTCTTGAGTTGTATCCGACCATAGTCGCTGGTTTCGGAGGGGCCGCCTTTTAAATGGGCACTGAGGAGGAGTTCTAACCACAAAGAGGCTATTTTAACTGAAACCAGAGCTATTATAAACTTCTTACAAAAGGTTGCACAATGAAATACAAATGTCGGAAGTACGCAGCGACGCCGTAGTTGCCACTTTGTTGTACATGCAGTACGGGCGAACGGGAGCGTCCGCAGGAGTAATTGGCTTATCGCCACCTGGCCACTGTACAATAACAAGGTGTGCGTAGTACATAACGTGAATTCCCCAAACTGCGGCGGTGTCAGTTAATCTAGCGGATCTCTGAGTCCGGGCTGTACCGGCGTTCACTTCCAGATGGTGATCACGGAGTCCTTTTCGGCATCGAAGGCACGAGGTTAAACCAAGATCGAGGCGGGATAAACATGCTCCATTTGTAAATACCATCTTCTCCGCCATAAATGAGTCTCAAATTTGGTGCTGAACAAAGAACAATTTCGTGCCAAAGAACGAAACAATCGATTTTTGTTAAGAGAAAAAAGTTGGAACGAATTTGTCCTCCATGTTCATTTAAGAAACCATGACACGAACAGGGACTAAAGAAAGAGCAACGGGCCTCTCGTAAACGCAATCGACATCAAGGTGCAGGGTTGGTGGAAAGTTCCCAGGCCACAAGGTCTGCTTTCGAGCGCTGTAGTCGGGCAGTTAGGACACCCCCGATGCCCAAAATCTGTATAAAGGAGAGGAGAAGTATCACTCTCAGAAGGGTAGATACTTGGGCTCGTTAGAGACCAGATACCTCTTTCCTGTGGCAAACAGTATGTAGGTCAAACAGGCAGATGCCTGAATGATAGGCTTCGCATGGGCGTGACGTTAGTGATAAGCGTGGGAAAGGTTTGTCAGCCCATTGCCGTGTGTGTCATTGTATACCACCCCTAAATAAATGTGTGGTCTTGAAAATGCACAAAAATTGAAGCGGAATGGATTTCCTTGTTGGAAGATGATTGTGTGAGTAGCCCTTCAGTAGCTCTGTTGCCAAAGGAGCTCTTATATGTCTGATATGTTTTGCTAGCTGTGGTTTGATAGTAATTGTATGATAAGTCAGTATATAAAAACCACCCTTCTCTTACGAAATAAATCTTTGTTGGAAGTTAGCGCTTGTGGTGTTGTCTTTCTGTGTCCCTGTCTTTCTTGCGCTATGAATTCTAACCTTGATATCATTCTCACCTCTGATAAGCTTGATACCCTTATTAGTAAGATAAAGGTCAGAATATGTCGCTGGGAAGCAGAACCTGTGGCCTGAGAGGTTTTGATCAACCCTGTACATCACAGCAGGCACGGCTAGCTGACGGTCCAGTTTCGATACGACGCCGCAAGACGCACTCCCGCGGGGACCACCCATCAATAGTGGGAACGTAAAAGTTCGGCATTCATCCAAATAACAAGCAAGCAAACGAGTGCAACACGGTCAATTACTGGCGCGTGAATACGGTATGCATCGAGGAAACAGCGCTCGCGTACACACTGGGGGAGAGAAGCGTCGTTCGCGTTCACGAGGAAGACCGCAGCCAGAGGTTGGAAAATAAATAGAAAGCGCATGCTGGCAGGCGCAGAGAAGCTTCTAGAGACGTCACGAAGTCACCGCACAGCGGGCGACTCCTTCATGCCCGACACGAAAGAAGCGGGACTGCCGGCTAAGTAGTGGCGCGGCTCCACCATAGCAACCCGTCGGGCTCTTCGTCTCCCAGGGAGCCGTCCGAACTTCATCCAACTCCTCCCCTTCTCATTGTTCTTCTGTTTCACGCTCCAATTACAAAGTGCGCGGGAGTTTTTTCGGAGGCATTTTTCTCCCCAGGGAAGGTCTGCCGGAGTTAACGAGTATATGAACGTTCTGCCGCTGGCGTCTCCAGTCTATCTTGCGCTGCGAAGACCCGCGAAAAAGAAAAAAAAGTAAAATCTATTAAACAGGCGGGCGGCGCTGCAGGCGCCGCGATCCCCGGTCGAACCAAGAGAGAGAAATCTCGGGGAATTTCAGAGAACCGAGGAAGTTTCTCCCCGCCCCCCGGAGCGAAGAAAAATTGCTCGCTTCCGTCCGTGAACGCGTGCCTCAAGGTTTCTCTTCTTCAAAATTTGCAGTGCATAAAGCTTCAGACACTCGGGTGGGCCGGCGACTGCATGCATGTACGATGCAACACGCTGGAAGTCCACGGGCGAGACAGGACAAAAGCGACGAATTAAAAAACAAAAAAGCACTGCACAGTCTACTCGATCTTCCTGTTGTTTCTCGCCTCCCTCGAAACGGATATTTCGGCACGAGAGAATATTTCTCAGAACAAAAGAAGTTTTACTCTTTTCGTTTCGTCGCGGCCTTAATTACACCAAAAGGCTCACCCTGGTGTCGGAACTCTCGTTCCGGCCCGACCTCCTCAAGGAAATTAAAAACAAGGAGAGGAGAAAAAGAATTTAACGAAGACATTAATGAAATTCGCCACATATAACTCGATTAATTTAGGCACCGCGCATGACTAAGCCCGATAACCAAAAAAAAAACGATCATAATGAAGCCTGTGTAGTCAGCGCACGCTATCACGTTCCGCGCTTGCTGAAATATAAGCTGCTTAATTATAGGAAGCGATGAAGACTGAGTTCAGCAAAAAAAAAAAAATGCGCGAGCTATTCCGGACGGGCTGATTATGCGCTGGTTATACAGAAATAAAGAACAAACGAGACATGAGGCACAGGACAGGCTAACGTCGCCATCAACAGGATATACGAGAGAGGAAACCCCACCGACAACTCTTATTAACCAGCGCGTCGTTTACACGAGCCGCGGAGATAGCGCGATCCGCAGCGGACTCATAAATCAAGCAAGCAATTCGTCTCCCCGGAACGCAGCATTATATAACGGGTTCCTCAACAGCGCGGCAGCATAGTTGGACGCAAATAAGGCAGTCACGAAACGAGAACCCCTCTCCACCTCCTTCTCTTCCTCCTCTCCATTTATTGCAGACTATATCGAAAAGGCCCCGGATCACAGGAACCGGTCTAATCGCAGTAAAGGGAAGACGCTTGCAAGGCCTCGCGAATATTCATTCCGAGCAATCATTCATCCAGCGATGCGCCGTCATCACTATGACGGCAAATGACGGCTCATCGAGACGTATCGCAGGGCCAAGCTAATCACCGTCACGAGAGACAACAGGGCGATGATAGAACAGGACGCGGAATGAGAGAGGGAGTTGTTCATCACTGCTCCTCGACGGCTGCGTGCCATTCCTGCAGTACACAGCAATGCTGCCTACGATGCTCCGGTCGCTATACGAGTTCATCAATGCATAGAAGAGACCACCACAGCTTGTCCATCGCCCTGCAGCCGGGAGAGGTAAATCGCACGAAACGACTGGAAATCGCCGCCGGGAACGCCGTCCAAGGCCCCGCCGCGGTGGCTCAGTGGTTAGGGCGCTCGGCTACTGATCCGGAGTTCCCGGGTTCGAACCCGGGAACGCGGCGGCTGCGTTTTTGTGGAGGAAAAACGCTAAGGCGCCCGTGTGCTGTGCGATGTCAGTGCACGTTAAAGATCCCCAGGTGGTCGAAATTACTCCGGAGCCCTCCACTACGGCACCTCTCTCTTCCTTTCTTCTTTCACTCCCTCCTTTATCCCTTCCCTTACGGCGCGGTTCAGGTGTCCAACGATATATGAGACAGATACTGCGCCATTTCCTTTACCCAAAAACCAATTATTATTATTAACGGCGTCCAACTGCGCTATCCTCTGCGGCGCTCCGACTGCTTTGTAGATTACTTTCTCACTGCGCGCTGTTCGAGTAGTTCTATTCGTCCTCCGCGGCTCAGGGTTGTCTCTGTGGCGCCCACGGCCAACCCTTGTAATCAACGTATCGGAGGTATCGACTCCGCGCTCGATCGACTTATTGACACATAGATACCGTTGCATGCAAACGCTTCATGCTTACAATAATGCGGATAGGAGGGCCAAGACACTGTTATGTCACTTTACTTTTAAACCAAAACATACAGTACAGTGGCACGGCGCACGTGGCAAAGAGCAAAAGTCGCGTAACGTAAGGTTAATATACAACGCGCACGCGCAAGCACGCACACAAAGATGACCGCAAAGACAACCGCGCAAACTCGCCAGGCGCGTTTGCGTTTCGACGCCTCGCATTGTGGCCCTAATTCCGCGACGCGCCACCGGGGGTCGCCGTCATTTGTTGCCAAGCCACGTCGAGACGCGACGACGCAGTAAGCGGGTCATTATCAGCGCCGACACCGAACGCCCAAACCAGCGCGACGAGCAGCGTACGAACAAATGGCCCGCGACGACGCGGGGCCGGAATGCACGCAGCCCCTCCGGACAAACTTGTGCCGCCCGGTGTAGTTACGTCGGATTAACGAACACAGGGAAAAAACAAACAAAAAGGGAAACGCGCGATATAATGCCGCGCAAATTGAGGCCGCGTTTACAGGAACCAGTCACGCGGTGCGGTTCGGATCGCAAATCAGCCGGAACAAATGGGCGAGGCGTATACACGCACACCCCGGAGAGACAGAAAGAGAGAGAGAGAGAGTTAAGGCTAGCCGATCGCTGCATTACAGAACTCCCACGTTCGCAGAACTAGCGAACGAGCTATATAGCGGCCGCGTGACACGTTAATTACGATCTATTATCGGGGGACGATGCGTCCTTGCATTCTGTCATTATGCATATTTGGGGCGTCTGACGCAGGATATTAGCAGTTTTCTCTCTCTCCCTCCCTTTGAACAGATGCAGCCACAATCAGCGTTTTATACAGTGTGACCGATAGGTGGCAAAACCCCATAAAGAAAAGAATAAACTACGCATAGCAGCAGTCGCAACTCTGTAGCGACCAATCGCAGCTGCCGGCGCTTCTTTCAGGACATGGAAAATAAATGTGCAGAAAAAAGCTAGAAAAGATATATATATATATATATATATATATATATATATATATATATATATATATATATATATATATATATATATATATATATACGGGAATCCCTCAAGGTGGAGTAAATTTGTAATAAATTTGTAATTACTCATTGACATCCACCCAAGCGCCGCCATACGACTACAAAAGAAAGCTATACAGCTTCCACAGAAGCTTCGCAGTTAAAGAAAAATTCGTCCTGGTCCGGGGATTCGAACCCGGGACCACCGCTTCACCGGAGCAGTCGCTCTACCAACTGAGCTAACCGGGACGGCAAGCTTATGGTAGGGCGAAAGCGAATCGATTAATTACACGAAGTGGGAACACTTGGGTGGATGCCAATGAGTAATTACTCCCTTATTACAATTCTACTCCACCTTGGGGGATTCCCTAAACATTTGACCAACTCTGTTATTCGAGTTACTGACCGATTCGCTCTCGCCCTACCATAAGCTTGCCGTCCCGGTTAGCTCAGTTGGTAGAGCGACCGCTCCGGTGAAGCGGTGGTCCCGGGTTCGAACCCCGGACCAGGACGAATTTTTCTTTAACTGCGAAGTTTCTGAGAAGGCTGAAGAGTTTTCCTGTGTAGCCGTATGGCGGCGCTTGGGTGGATGCCAACGAGTAATTACTCCCTTATTACAGCTCGCAGCTCGTTGTCTATAAAAAGCCCCCAATCGAAACTTTGCTTTCATGAAGGGCCCAAAGGAAATTACTGTTTTAAAAAATAATTACAAAACAATGGAGTACGAAATGCTCTAGAAAATGGAGCATAAAAAAAAGGCAACCGCACTGTTCCAATTTTATTCTCGCTACATGTGCCCGTTTCTGTTCACATTTCACTCACATTACACGCGCACAAGCACGCATACAATGGCCGATGCCGTCATGCAGTCGGCTCTGCGACTCGCATGTATCGTAGTGAAGACCAATGCGCTGTGCTATTCCGTTTTTGCGGACAATTTAAACTCTCGTGCCATTCGGGGGTGGGGGGGTTCTTCTTTAATCTCTACATTGTTTCCTCATACAGCGTTAACTGCACGAGAGTTTATGTTGTCACGGGCTTTATGGTGCCGCCACAGTATAGGGTACTGGGACACTCCCGCGATCGTGGGCACTGAAAGGGTGGTTAGGCATACAAGAGCGGACTAGACTACACTCGGCTAGACCACGCATGCGGCCATCCGTGGGCGCATCTGCACGGACGTGTTTTATTTAATTTTATTTACCATATATGGCAGTCATTTAAGCATAAGAAGAAAGAAACGAAGAAAGAAGGAAAGAAAACACGTAAAGACGAGGATACGAGGAGGCAGGCAATGCCTCCTGTTATCTTTTTGTTTTTTGGAAAAAAGTAAAATTTCGATGCAGACACTCGAAGCAGGGTGAAAACGTAAACACTTCAAACCCAACAGGAGCACAAACAAGAACCACACCGTCACCATACAGGACACGCGTTGTCGACAGTAGCAACGTAGTGTTAGCTCACTGCGCCTAAAGAGCACTGCCTTCGGACAACCGGTGAGCGTCTTCTTTGAGGGACATCTGCCGCTTTATTCTTGAGTTGCATCGGACTACAGCGCCGAAGATAGGCGAGCGTTTCTGGGCGACGAATTTCAATACTCCGCCTCACTACGGCGCAGCCCGTCTCTGGCGCGGCAAGGCCAAGGGAAGTCGACAGAGCCGCACAGCCACTACATGGATAGCGTCTTCCCGTCGGCGGGAGGGGGGTCGCGTTGTGCAATTTCTCCGACGCTGGGAGCCGTGTCTGCAGCGGCGACGATCGCGACACTTGTTCGCCACATCCTTCCCCGTGTGACGCACCACACACGCGCTCGCGGTGTCCTCAGGCGCCGCTCTCTGCATGCACCACGCCTGCTGTGCTACATCCTTTCGGATACCGACAATATACACGCGCCCGCTTCTGCGCGTCAAAGTGCCATCCGCTACTGGTTCGCTCGTCTGAGCAACGCCACACCAGCCATTCTGTCTCTCTCTCTCTGAACGCCGTCGATTCAGCCAAAACCATTTTTACCGTCGCGGACGCAACGCGACTCTCTTGACTACCCACACTACGTGAGTCACCGTAAACGACCACCCGCTGTTAAGACACAGCGGAGCCCGGAACGCGCATTCTCTCTCAAATGTACATTCATCAACGCCTCATACACGTATCTGCGTGTACGCCCGTTTGTTACCGCCCGAAAGGCCGCTGCGGTTGCTGTCTCTGGCTAACATCCCACGCGCCGAAGTGACTCTAGCGGTGATGAGGTTCTTCAAGGACCTTTCGTTGTTTTTTTTTCTCTCTCTCTATGGTCTAAGCAAAACGCACTGCGTGTTAACAGGATCACTGCAATGCATCCCTTTCGAAACCGCCACGCGACTTTGTGCACCCGCACCAAAACGAAACTGCTGACTCATAACGGCTGCTGCACAGTGACGCGAAAACGCTTTATCTCCCTTTGTTCTTTCACTCACTCCTTTATCCCTTCCCTTACGGCGCGTTTCAGGTGTCCAACGATATATGAGACAGATACTGCGCCATTTCCTTTCCCGAAAAACCAACCAACCAACCATTCGGATGCGAGCTTATTAACGCCTGTCAAGGAACAATAGCTTTAGGAAGAGCAGCACACAGTGATGCGTACTGTTCGTGTTCCAAGGCCCCTCTTTCGTGATCGCATTTTGTGATTTTTTTTTTTGCGCCAGTTACGATCAGACATCCGTTAGCCGCATACTGCGTGCTAAAAATCGTCACGTCGTAAAGTACCCTCCTAAGGCGGCCAAAGATTCGATTTTGAGTCGGATTTTAAGCTTTTCTTAAAGTTAAACTTACGTCGTTCTACCAAAGGCCGTCTTATCATGTTGTAAGTAAATCAGTGTTTGTGAATACGGAATTCATACAATTTATACGCCCACCGACAACGCCGCAAAGGCCTTCGCCACGTTTGAACTCTATACATGGACTCCGAGAAACACGAGTTCGCAGAACCGTGGAGAAACTAAGGCACGAGATCGCGCTGCTGCCAAGTCGAGACGCGTGAATAAGGTCCCACGCACGGGATTCTCCGAAACACAATTTCCCCCGGAAGATCTCGCGCGATAACGTAAGACGGAATGAAACAAAGCGAGGCAGGCGGAAAATGCCGGCGATAACAAAAGAAAGTCGAGAGTGGCGACGCCGGGCGGCACCGGGACGAGACTCCGCATGCAGGACACGCGTGCCCGGTGTGCGTAGGAGGAGGCCAGGCGGAAATGCAAACGTTCTCCAGCGAATTCACTCGACGTCGAGGCTCCGCTTGCGCTGCACGCGCGAGTCCGGGAATGCTGCCCGCCCGGCGAAGAAGACATGCACAAACTGTCGGCGGGAACTCGATAAAGGCAGCGCGTGACTTCAGGCCGGAGGAGATGACAGAGAGAGAAAAAAAATAAAGTAACTGTATTAACGAAAGAACGGAAGAAAAAAAAACGGAAGGAAGAGGCGAGAAGAAAAATGCGATCGCTGGGGCACGTCCATGTACCTGTACAGAAGCAGCGATCGGAAGAGAAGGGCGCGAAATCGGTTGCCGCAGCGCGGTGCAAGAGCTCTTGAAACGCGGCGTGGCAGAGCCGAAGGGGAAGAAAGCACGAGATCAGGGATTGCAGAGCCCCCTATGCCTTTTCCGAGTGCAAAAAGAAGGTGTTTTAAATACAACGGCCTGTCGTCATGCGCGATTTTCACGCTATAGTATATTACAGAGCTTGCAGAACACCACAGTTTCAGGCACCTGTCTTGTACAGGTGCGGTTGTAAATATAAACAGAGCACGCTAGTTTCTTAACGTTCATTACGCGTTACTGAATGAAAATCATGGAATCTGCAACTAGCTTTAGTCGGATACAACTGAGGAACGAAGCGGAAAATGCCCTTCAAAGGAAGCCCTCCAGCCAACGGTGTCGATCGGCCGGTTCTCATGACGTCGCCGTAAATCAGCTCACACCTGAAACAGGGTGGCCTCGCAGGTGGCTGACACGCACAGGTGTATTAACCGCGGATAAACAGCGACGTAATGACAATCGCTCGGCGCTATTGGCTGGAGGACCTGCTTTGACGGGTATGTGCAGCTTCGTTCTTGAGTTGTATCCGACTATAGCGATTTCCAGTCGCATGTCTCTCAAGCACCGGTTCGGTCTCGGAAACGGCTTTGCCAGATTTCTGTGTCATAAAAGTCGTGATTGAATCGACAAAAGAACAACGTGTCCCGTTCCGAATGTCCTCACCTGTCATCGTCATCATCACCCTAACTGCGTCCACCGCAGAGCAAAGGTCTCTACCATATCCCTCCCCTTAAATTTAATTGTCGCCTGCCACCTGCGCCCACCTTATATGCCGCAAACGTAAGTCGGGCTCATTCACCAAGTCCGATGGGTGCAGTGGACTATTAATGGATGAATAAAAAAAAATCTCCAGGGAGAGCGTCAAGCGACTATTTTGGAGCCTAGTCATGAAAAATAAAAGGGGGGGAAGGAACGCCGGCTCCCACGAGCCCTTTGTGGGGACATGATTAGCCTGGGCTGCAAGTCTCGGTCGACCCATGAGGCTGAATTTGGCGTACCACAGAGAAAGAAAAAAAAAGTGCAACGACACGCGGCCGGGTTCGAGCCGGAGCTCCCAGATTCGAACCCGGCCGCGGAGGCCGCGTCTCGATGGAGGCGAAATGCAAAAGGCGCCCGTGTGCTAGTAGCAGTGCGATGTCAGTGCGCGTTATAGATCCCCGGGTGGTCGAAATTATCCTGGAGACCACCTCCACCTCTTTCTTCCTCTCTTCTTTCACTCCCACCTTCCTCCCTTCCCTTACGGCGCGGTTCGGGTGTCCGCCGAGATATGTGAGACAGTTACTGCGCCATTTCCTTTCCGCAAAACAGAAGAGAGATTGCTGCTTGTGCACAAAAAGCGAGTCAACTGTCATTACCAGACAACGTCGTAATAATTAAGTATAACCATTCGAACCCTTGCCTAAAACGCTAGAGCAGCTTGCATTTTTTTTTGGGGGGGGGGGAAGGAAATGGCGCAATATCTGTCTCATATATCGTTGGACACCTGAACCGCGCCGTAAGGGAAGGGATAAAGGAGGGAGTGAAAGAAGAAAGGAAGAGAGAGGTGCCGTAGTGGAGGGCTCCGGAATAATTTCGACCACCTGGGGATCTTTAACATGCACTGACATCGCACAGCACACGGGCGCCTTAGCGTTTTTCCTCCATAAAAACGCAGCCGCCGCGGTCGGGTTCGAACCCGGGAACTCCGGATCAGTAGTCGAGCGCCCTAACCACTGAGCCACCGCGGCAGGGCTGCTTTAAGCGCCTGTTTTCCTTCTCAGGACACCCCAGTCGGAAGACGGGCGGCGTATACATGCGCATGGGCAAGGGAGTGCACACGCATGCAGCATTTCTAACACACCCATGCCTCTCTCGGCTAATTTAACGGTGCGAAAGAAATGAAAATAAAAAGGAAGACATGACCTGAAGAAGCTACTGCTCAACTCCCGTGCCCGACGTAGCCCCGTGTGACCCGGAAGAAACGGGCCTCTGTATGCGACGCGTTCACCCAGTCGTGGGAAGGCGCGCGGAACGCGGATGGAAGCTGCTGAGCAGGCGTCCGGAAAGCAGTATAAGCACGCGGTTCCCGGAGATGCCAGATTATCGTCCCAAGTTTACTCGCAACTAAAATGTTCACGTGCTCATAGCAGAACAACAACAAATTCCACTCCTATACAACCCAGATTATGTACACTTTCCAGCCCGATCCCACCAGACGGCGACTCCGGCGGCATACGCCAAGCGTACGTATGCTGATCGCACAAATCTTATCTCCCGCAGTCTGGCTCCGAAGACAGTGTGTGCGTATGCGAAGCGATCAGCAGAAATGCCAGACAGCGCGGCGCGCGCTGCTTCCGTGATTGATTTATCTCTCGAGGACGACTCTCTTCTCCGGAAGACAATCGCTCGTACGTATTTGCGTGTCGGCAAGAGTACAGCTTTCGTATCTGCAACTGAATTCACCGGGTTTTTGCTACTACCCAGGAAACACAGCGGGGCATGTGTAACGGCGCGGATAAGAATCGCTTAGGTTGTGCTTATCAATACCGTATCTACAAAGCCAATAAAGGAAGAAAAGTAGGAATAAAGAAAAGCCCGTGAGTCCTATCACTGTTCAATCGCTAAAGAAACAGCTCGACGAAAGTCGCGAAACGTTCTCCTACGCGCGAGACAAATCATTTGCATCGTGTATGCAAATTGATAACTCGGCTTTTGGTACAAAAGGTACAAATCAGCTATACGTAGAGGAGCCACAAGTTGCAGGAATGGCTGCCCTCGATACAGCAATACACGCATAGTGGTCTGGAAGCGCGTCAATGGACGACTATATAATACTATGCGCCCGCGCCTGGACAAACTCATCGCCTCTAAACGCGTGGAATTTGCGCAAACACTGAGGGGGGGGGGGGGGGGGGGGGGTCCATTTCCGGTCAGAAAAATACGACCCAAAGGCACGGAATTCGCTCCGCGTGGCTACCGGCGCCGCTCGCGTTGGCGGGCGAAGCGTTAAGCAAGTTCGGCGTGACTGCCAGCACGCCGGATGTGCTTCTTTTAATTTGTTGGCTTCTAATCTTTACTTCTGATTCATTACGTAGCTTGCAAAGGCCGACCCACGCGTATCGTCGACTAGCGCTCAATTCCACGAACCTGCACTCGAAAAAAAAAAAAAGGAGGCGTTAAAAGTGCGAAACTGCGGCGGGTAGCAGTGCGCGTGCCGTGCGCTAACACATCGCCGAGCAATGCTGCGGGTGTACAGTGCAATCGGACCCGAGCGGACATTTCTGCCTTTCCGGGCAACACGCCAGGAGAGGATCGCGCGCGCACCAGGCCCAAAGCACCCGAATCCGAGAATCGCAATACGTTCGGGGAAAAGGAGCTGCTCGCGTGTGTGCGAGCAGCGGTATGCATACATGAGCATGCGCTCGTCACACGATCAAGCGCCAGCCTATAGAAACGATAGCGTAGACAAAACAAAAACATCCAGCTCAGCGAGTCATCGGCGGCTGATTTTTTTCTATCTTGTTTCCCTATATCTTATCGAAGAGGGGGTGTTTTCCCGCCGCGACAACTGCTTTGGTGATGCATCTCGAGACGAGAAGTATGGGTAAATAAGATGGCGTCCGGAAAACAAAACGAAAAGCTGAGTGGGTCGCGTGCGCATTCAACACACAAGTCCATATATATTCCCTAGGATCGATAAGGATCTGTAAAGATAAGGATCTATAAAGATAAGGGTTTACAAGGATCGATGCGCACTGTCGTTTCACAAAAGAGCATTTTAACTGCTCAGTATATATCAGTATATTTCGATTCTCTAGCTCCATCCGGCATAGCGAGAATGCTCTTTTCAGTCCTCTGTATGTTGCCTTCGAAGACACTTAACAAGCTGCGACGACTGTAGTACACCAACAGAGGCACGTTGTATTTATGTCTGTGTAGAAGCGAGCGGCTTCTTTTGTTAATGCGAAAGCATTAGGTGACATTCCTTGTGTGCTACGAGGTACATTCCCTGTGTGTGCTGCGAGGTGCATTCCCTGTGTGTGCTGCGAGGTTCCGCGTTCCACGGCGCGGCGTAGACGGAGACCCAGATGACAGCGGCATCATCAATTACCCAGCCATGCACTTTGAGTGACGACCAGAACGAAGGGACCCGCCGCCGTGACAGCGGCATCATCAATTACCCAGCCATGCTCTTTGAGTGACGACCGGACCCAACCGGACCCGCCGCCGCCGCCGCGGGGAAACAGGCTTTATCCTCCCCAATTTGCGTGGCCGTTCCAGGTGCGGCCCTCCCGGGCGCATTCCAGGACAAGGGAACTGTCAGCGATCCAGAGCGCGCCGTACCACAGCCGACGCTATGCGCTACCGCGAAGACATCACTCTTTCCCTCGGACTCAACACGTGAGGGGGGGCGAGGCCACGAGTGCGGTGGTATGTTTGTGCGCCCAAGTGAAAGCCCTAGCCCCCCCTCCTTCCCCTTACGACGTGGGCTATCGCCGGGAAGGCACCCACAGCTTCCCGCCGTGCCTCGTGAACAAAAGCGCATTCCCAGAAGGGCCGTGACGGACACCTGTCATGGCGGACAGGCAGTACTCGCCAAGAATGTGGAAAGACAGGCGCTAGTGAACAAAAGCGCATTCCCAGGATGGCCGTGACGGACACCTGTCATGGCGGACAGGCAAGACTCGCCAAGAATGTGGGAAGACAGGGGCGACCCTTAGTCTGATTTCCCGGAGCAACAGACGAACCCATTCATGCTTATTAGCTGTGTCCCGCCGTCGGTAGCGCGGCAGCATCGTGGGCCCTTTCGCCCCCTCCTCTGTTGTTGACGAGCGACGCGGACCGATGGTGGGAGGCGGTATGCATGCCTGAGGCAAGGATTAGCTCCGAAGAGAGAGCCTGTGTATACTCTCACTTGAGAGAGAGTGGTGGCGTTTTTGTTGTTTATTTAGTTTGTATTGTTAACAGACTCTGGGTTCGAGGCTAAGCCCAACCCAAGGGGTTGTCCCCATCTCGCATGTTATTTTTGATTGGAGAATTGATGCTTTGGGCGGGCCACTGGAAATGACCGCCCTTAGTCCTTTGTTAATCAAGTGCTTAAAAGCACATGTAAACGGATGCAGTCCAGTCTGAGCTGAGGACGACATCGTTCGCCAAGAGGGCCTTCAGCGCCGAAGCCCGACGGCGTGCAGCTTCTGCCAGCAACCGCTCGAGCCCAACTCCGGAGCCACTCCATCGCCCCCATGAAGTCGTCGGCACGTAAGCTCGGACGCCCCAGCCTCTGATGTATAACCTTAATCATGTGTAATTATTGAATATACCTGTTTGTTTAAACTGAGCCATACGGTGTCTCTTTGCCTCTCCGTCCCGTGTGGACCTGCGCATTATGGGGGTCATCACAATTAGATGGCTCACTTTCTAGGTCATATCCGCAAGAAACGGCGCCATGCGACGTCACGAGCCGACGAGACACGCGACGGTGATGATGACGTCACATAATTAATCAATGCTAATTAATATAATTGGGCAACGCTAAGTCTAATTGATATTATTAGTGATGACGTCATATGAGTGTGACGTCATACCAGGTCATGTGACGGCGATGTAATGTGCCATCAAACCTAGTCACGTGACGGCGCTGTAATATGACATCGCACCTACTCACCTGACAGCGATGCAATTTCTCGTCATACCAGGCCCCCATCCAACCCCCTTCCACCCCCATTTCAAGATCCATATGGATCCCACATTACTACACATGCGCGCATGACGCATTGCAAAGAGTGCCCACAACCCGGCCCACATTAAGAACATTCGGATTGTCCAGCAGGTAAACGCGCCAGTTCTCGTGTATATCATACTGCAAATATCATGCAACGACACATGCCTTTGACTCTCGAGATGATGGCGATGCTAACAGTGTATCCTTATGAGCCCGGGGAAGTCTGTATATACCGCTACCAAATTAAAGGTTGCCAGATATTGATTAAATATTGTACATTACCCACCAACCGAAGACAATTATTGTGCGGGAAAATAGGAATACCCGCAGCTACCGGGTGCTACGCCAGCGGGGCAAGGGGGAGGGAGAGTGGCGTGCTGTGACAGTAACACTCCTTCCGGGAAGACCAGAGGGGTGCGTCTTCCTGTAGACTCGGACTGAACGGACATTACAGGCGCAGCACCGGAAGCTAAGAGGGAACTGTGGCATCCGGTTGTCCAAACAGGGGAAACCGAACACCAAGCGTCATCACTGCATGAACATTGCGGCGGTGCGCTGCAACTCAGCTTCGGAAGCGGCACTCGTCGGAGTAAGACGTGGCAACTGCAAAAAGTCTCGACCTCAAAATTTCGACCTCACCGAATGACGACCTCACTCAACGTTAAACTCACGCTTGAGGTTGAGGTCTGATTTGCTGACCTCACTCACAAAATTTCGAGCCGTCGCCGACCTCACCTCAACCTCACCTCACGACGTGAGCTTGAGGTCGACCTCGTGAGGTTGCCCACCTCTGCACACTGCACGCGAAGGCAGCTGGACCGAAAATGGAGACGACGGAGGTTAAAAAGGTGGTTCTTCTCCGAAACTTTCAACGGGGCAAACGACTCGGAGAAAAAGATTGTTCTCAATCTAGCACACTTAACTCGAAACGGTGATTGCCGAGGGCTGATGTAGTAAAGCAAACATATTCAGAGCTCTCAACAATGAATCTTTCATTTCCCGGTGCTTCACAGGCCCGCAGGAAGCATAAAACGCTTATGCTTATATTAGCGTGCCTTATGTTTGTTGGCAGCGTCGACAAGCACATTGCCATATTCCGCAAACCAATCAGACTAACCTGTTTGCTCCTCGAAGAGCCACATTCGTAAGAACCTATAGCGTTTAAGGTGACAATAGAGGAGATTGTGCATGGAACCCAATAAAAACTAAATTAGGCTCAAGGTACAATACCCTGAACCGGTCTTTCTTGCATACCGTATGCAAAAGCCCGCTCCACAAGGAAAGTTAAGCTCGCTGTGGAGGCTTACAAAACTGTTAGATCATCAGCGAATTCTCTCCCTTGCGCGCTTGGAACTGATCTATCAGCTTCGTCTGTGGAAGCAACACTTGTGGCAATTAATTACAGTCGAGCCCACTTACAACGAACCTGACGGTCGCGCGGATTGCGTTCGTTGCTATCCGAGATTTGTAGTGAGTGGTCTTCCCACGTTACAGCCAAAAATACAACGTCGAACAGTCTAAGTATCTTATGCGCATCTGCATATTTAAACTAGACTCTATTAAGCTCTTTATTAAAGCTATATTTGGCCCTATTGGAGCTCTTTAATGAACAAAAGTGTTTGACACGACCAACGGCGTTTTCCAGGCTCTGCAGCGCAGTCACGTGCTCCTCGGCGATACCCTCGCCATCAACAAGCTGCTTAATACCCCTGTCACACCAGCAAATTTAATGTCATTCGTTTCGAATGACATTCGCACCTAATGCGATTAATCTGCTGCTACACGGAAACATTTAATGTCATTAGGTTCGAATGACATTCTCTATCGAATGAGTTCACGAAACTCATTCGCATACGATGTCGAACCGAATGTGTACTCTGGACACCATACGCGCCGCAGAAACAAGCGACGCGAAAAAATCGTGTGCGCTCTGTCAAAGTTAGAAATTGTATTCATTTGGTTCTGCTAAAAATTGTTAATTTTGGTGCGAACTTCTCCACACTTGTAGCTGTCCTGGATAGCTATTACTCTCGGTCCCAGCAGCAGCCAACGGCAGCAGCCGACCGTGAAGCAGGGCCTTTCCCGCGACCGCCGATCATTTTGGGTTGCGTGTTTCTTTCTGGTTGGCGTTACATGTTCGTTTAGCTCGGAAGTACTTAAAGATGTCACTGGGCACTTCACCTTTCAGAAGTGATTTCCACGCTGCACGCGTCGCCGCGCGCCACCGTGTCAGCCATTTTGTTTGTTTACATTTATCGGATTTGTGGTTGACTTTGTACTTGGCTTGGCTTTTGATGGCTGAAGTGCCGCAGAATGGCCAGAAATAATATTTTAAGCTTATAATATTGCACAGAAATGTTCTCACCCGCTCTTAAAACACTACACAACAATTTGTAACATATTTTATGCGCGTTGATGAGCTGGAATTGTACTATTTTTTTTTTCACTGATCGTCACTGCCATCATTTTTGAATGACATTATTCTTTACCGTGTAGCACCGAAAGACACCGAATGACATTCGAGGCATCGAATGACATTAAATTTGCTAGTGTGACAGGGGTATTAGGGACGCGATATAAATCGTATAACCAATCGCAGCGGAAGCAGCCCACGGTCGCAGGTGGTATATGTCGACCTCCTCGTCATCGTCCTCATCAGATTCCTAGCAGTGCGAGAGCTCTTGAACTTCACGCGCCATTATTTCCGCCAGTGTATGGCTTTCCAGTGTCGGCCTCACCATCCGCACCAACGACGTCATCCCAGGTGACATCAGGCCGCGGGCCAGCTGCGTAACGGCGACGCGCTGCCAAAACTCCACATGCGCCGGATAATAATTTCCAAGGTAATTTCGACCACCTGGAGCTTTTTAATGCCCCACGAAATCTCAGTGGGAGGGCTGCTTTTGCACGTCGCATCCGTAGAAATGGGGCCGCCGCAGTCCGGGATCGAACTCACGACCACCTCGTGTTCAGTAGCATATTTGAAGCCACGGCCACTGGGCCACGGCGGCCGGTCCTTCCCCGGTTTCAGGCGTATACGCTACATGGCAACGGCGCACACAAAGTGCCACAATCGCCGGTGCTGAACAGCTGCTCAACGCGCTTCGCAGTGCGGGCATGCAGGTTAATCCGTCACGCATCGTTGGTCGGACGCCCAGCTGCGGGCTCGCTCCCAAGTGGATCGGACTGCGCACGCAGACGAAGGGCAGCCGAAAAATCGTGAACGCCGCGCGGACTTGGAAATAAACTGCTCGTTTATTAATTAATGAGTCGCAGCTGAGCCGAGTGACAACCGCTAATTGCGTAAAAAAAAAGAGAGAACACAAGTAAGAACGACCGAAGTGCCAGGGGAACGACAAGACAGCGAAACGAGTGAGACGACCCTTCGAATTACTTCTCGGAGGAGTCGAAGCCTGCTAGGGTTTCCTGAAGAGAACAGCCTCCATGAACTACTTCAACTGAGTGTTTTAACAATCTTCCTGCAAGGGTCACCCACGCACATGCCAGCTGATCTTAAACACCCACTTTCCAATGTTGAACGTTCTCACATAATTCCTGTTAGTAGACATAGTGTGTGGTTTCGGTGTCGGCTTATATGTAGCCAGGCATATAGTTTAAGCACTATTATATTGGTGAATATTAACGAATGGGACTGTTCCCACCTCCCATTTTTTTCTAATTACGTTATAATCAATCTTAAGTTAAAGTGAGACACCCTGTATATGTCAAAGGTACACAATGCATTTCAACACGGAAAAGGTGTTTTTTTTTTCTTCGGCGTTATCGATATCACCGTCACGCAATGCGTACTCTGCATACACATAAGGCGCACAAACGCTGCAAAAGTGCAAGAAAAAAAATAATCAACAGGACTCCACCCTGGAGGAAGCGCCGTAGATCGAACTACGTAAACGGAGCAGCCTGCGCAGTATTAACTTCATTCCCGCAAAATATCGGGTGGCGTGGGGCGTTCATGCGTGTCTGAATAAGCGATACCGTCTCCGCACGAACATTACCAACCCTGTTCAGTTTCCGACAGGCAACGCGTCAGCGTACACAGAACGCGCAGCAGCGGCGTATATTTCATTCCCATTCGGGTGTCCCCCAAACACAGAACTGCGCACGTATCTGGGTGAAGAAGTCACGTAAGTTCACCATCCGCCCGACATCATCGTCCTCCCCAAAGACGTCACGCCCGTGTTCGCGTACATGTGACCCGGCCACGCTTGTACAGGCAGAGTGAGCCAGTGTCTTTGGGCGCGGCCCCGCAGGCAAGGCGCAGCAGCAGGCAGGCGCGCCGAGGGGCGAAATCGACTTCCAGATCCGTTCCGTCGCCCATCGTATCGTTTCCATTTCCTGCCGTCATGGCGCGGTTTCCGCCGCTGACTACATCCTCCCTCCCGTGGCAGCGTGCTCCGCCGCCACGGAAGGAAAAGCACCCCCCCCCCCCCCCCCCCCCTACACTCCCCAACACCCTCCTCCTCCTCCTGCCTCCATCTCATACGCATACGAACAAGAGATGCCAACACGAAACTTGTGGCGTCGATTTCAGGGCTTCGGCGAATCACAGATAAGCGATGAAATCAACACCAGCCTGTTACCATACATCGCGCCACACCTTAGTGGATCGGCATGAACATCGACGAAATGAAAAAAAGTGGTCACACAGCGCTCGACACTCGCTGCGTAACGGGAGCAAATCATGGAAGGCACGGCTGACCGCTCGCGTCGCAGTGCGTTTGCGGCGTATATGTTCTTACCGAGACCGTTATCGAGACGCGAGAAACTGACCGCAGCCTTGAAGATATTACCTGCAGATAGGTAAACGCAAGTCGTTCTCGCTGCAGCCTCGCTGACAACGAAGGTTCCGCTGCTCTGTAGCTTCACAGCATCCAGCTGGTATGCCACACGCACATGCAGTGCATAGAAGCCGTCCGGTGTCCGATCACAGCACTGCGTATATGCACCCAACTAGCGGCGAAAAATGCTGTTCCCAAGGTTCATCTTCTCAAGAGTTACGATCGTAATTGTGCGCGACTCGCTGGGTCGCTGAAAAGGAGAAAAACGCAACGCACACGTATAACGCTTCCACCGAAAGTACTTCGCAAAATGAATAACAGAGTAAAGCAACAACAAACCGGTTTAAATGAGGAGCTTTACTTCACCCAAGTGAGTGGCGCAGTCCCCACAAGCCATTAAAGATTTCTGCCCCTGTAATTCACGTACGAAAGGCCGTTCCCCGCACGTGCCGCTCGATTTGGAAGAAAAGGAATCTTTTCCTTCCTTTTTACTATTATTTTTAATAAAACCACTACCACCAAACACGTCGTTCCCTCGAGGCGCAGCTATGGTAGCGAACAGCGCCAGATGTTCTCCGCACGGTTAGGGCTAACCACGATTTCCGATCGCGTGACAGCTGGAACTTAGACAAGCCCAGACTCGCCCTTTGCGTCCTGCGATGCGGTCCCGTTGAGTCTGAGTTTCCCTGCACAACTTCCTTCCACCGCACAATGACGCGTACACTGCAGTGTTATGTGCTGCGCACGAAATACGAAATCGTCTGGGCAAAGCTGTCGGGTTATGCGTTCCGGGAGAGGGGGGGGGCTATTACAACTCGCTTCGCTTATTTAACGAAAAAAATATAAACAAAAATAAGTAAATACGGAGGACGTTCTTTGCACGACGTGCGGAGCAGTTTCCTTTCCGGAAAAAAAAATGTGTGCGAGCAGATTCGGTGGAACAATGGCGTTCGCAGCGCGCTGCCGCACGCAAGCGCCGCTGTATAGCTGAAAACCTGTGCGCGCGTTCGAGGAATTCGATTTCCGGAAGTAGTTTCGCCGGAAGAGCTGCAGAAGCGGAGGAAGACGTGCCGATGCTGCGGCCGCCGAGTGCACGACCTCCCTTCACTTCCATCACTTTGTCTTCTCTTTGCTATGATAATGAAAGCTTAAAAGATGGAGAAATCATGCGGCTATAGCAGCGAGGCTTCCTGATCTCGGAATCGTTTGCACCGGAAGAGAATTTCGTAAAGAAAGGAAATGACGCTGCGGTTTCCCCAAAAGTGCAGTGCAGCAACGACGATGCCTATATGGATGAGAGTAAAATAACCGCAGCGTGCGGTAAGCGAGGCGAACTGAATGGAAGTGGCTTATTCTGCCTCGGCCTGCTGCTTCTAAAAACGCCTTCGTAGTGCCAGTCGCAGCTTCGCTGACCTCTCCGTTGTTTTCGCAACAGCAACAGCGGGTCCAAGCCCGCGGGCGCAAACGCATCTCTCTCTCTCTGTTTCTTTTTTTCTAACGAGCGAAAAGTTTGAACCTAAACAAACAGAGCATTGCTATCACGGGCGCTGCTGCTTCGTTCGTTGTTGGTTTACTATTACCGACCCGAAATACCGGCAACCGAAATACTTATTACACTCTGTATACATCTATCTAGGCCGCTTAACTTTTGAGGATTACGCGGTGGTGGTAGTGGTTTTATTAAATAATAGTAAAAAGGAAGGAAAAGGTTTTTGCTAGCCCGGCATCTGCCATCGACACTGAAGCACCTGAGCTGGGGCAGCGGAAATAAAGGATAGCAGGCAGAATGGAGAAATGAAATGAAAGAGGTGAGGGGACAGGAAGAGAGGATAGGGGGGGAGAAGTAATATGTACAAACTATTTACACAATAAGAAATGTGTCCAGGTTGTGCGCGTGATTAGTTCATTTTAGAGGAATTAAATCACACACGCGCACAGCACTGTGTAGGTTACAACTGGAGTGGGGCGTCCAGTTATTAATCGTTCAAGGTAGAACTCGCAGAGCGTTCGGTCACTGCGTGTAACTACCTGACGGAGAACAGACGGGAAGTCAAGCCCGTGTGTTCGAGGAATGCACAGAGGCTCACCAAAGTTCGCTCACGAGTGCGCGCACTGCCCTGCGGCCACAATAGCGTCTTGCGCGGAGAGAGCTTCGTTTCTGTCCTCACCATCGCGCTACAATCTTCCATGTCATCATCAACGCAGCGGTTTCGCTGAGCGATCTCCGCGGGGTAGCAGAAGCAAAGGGATGGGGGAATCAAGCGGAAGAAGAAACGAGAATCGAGCTAAAAATCTGAAACAGGAAGGAAGGCGTTCGTGTGCTGTGCGATGTCAGTGCACGTTAAAGATCCCCAGGTGGTCGAAATTATTCCGGAGCCCTCCTCTCTCTTCCTTTCTTCTTTCACTCCCTCCCTTATCCCTTCCCTTACGGCGCGGTTCAGGTGTCCAACGATATATGAGACAGATACTGCGCCATTTCCTTTCCCCAAAAACCAATTATTATTATTAAGGAAGTAAGCAAAGTCACAGCCTACCGCGCAGGCAAGCGACGCCCTCGAGAAACGAAACAGTGCCTGGCAGGCCTTAATTCAGAGCCGACGAGCGCTCAGTCAGTGGGCTATGGTCATCTCATATGCTTCATCGTGCAAGGATCGATGCTTTCCATGGAGTGTACACCGCGTAGCGATTGTCTTTCGGCACAAAATGCAGGTCCGTATACATGCTCTATCGTCTCGTCCCACGTACAAGCTATAGTTAGCCGCAATTTTCGTAACAAGACTCAGCGCCAAAACAGACAGCACACAGTAAGAGAGGCGGGACATGCGCTTGCCCCGTCTCTTCGACTGTGTGCTGTCTGGTTTATAGGTTTATAGGGTTTAACGTCCCAAAGCAGCTCAGGCTATGAGGGACGCCGTAGTGGAGGACTCCGGAAATATCGACCACCTGGGGTTCTTTAACGTGCTCTAGAATTTCGCCTCCATCGAAATTCGACCGACGCGGCCGGGATCGAACCCGCGTCTTTCGCGAGTCAGCAACCGAGCGCCGTGACCACTGAGCCACCGCGGCGGCTTGTGTGCTGTCTGTATTGGCGCTAAGTCTTGTTACATAAATATGCACCAATCTAGCCCCCCACAGCAAGTATTACTACGTTAACTGCAACATGAAGTTAGCCCTAACGTGACGCTACAGCAATGCGCCGTAGCCTCCGGAAGTCTAGTGCATGCACCACATGAGCCCGTTTCACTTCGTACTTCGATTAATCCCCCCCCCCCCCCCCCAATCTCTGGCCCACCCGATCCTTAGCGAGCATCCAGCTCCGCTCACAAGTGGACCGTAAAACCCCTCAAAGTTCTATAGTGTATAGAGAGGAGATTAATCTGCCGCTGGCAACAATATACCTGTAGGCGAAGCGCGCGTTGATTACATCATGCGAGGCGCCGAAAAAAAACATTTATCCAAGAGAGAGAGAGAGAGAGAAAACTTTGCTGTTGGCTCCAGCCCAAGATGCTGTAATACTATAGGAACAGGCGTTTTTTGTTCCGGGAGGCGATCGATCGCTCCCCCCTCCCCCCACCCCCCTTTCGCGTCGCGGTCCCGCTACGAAGGTAAAACAACAAACAGATGGTACAAAGGTAAAACTCGAGCACAGACTCGAGCGTTCCGTTATTACTCTGCCGCATGCAGTGAAGGGTAAACAGTGAAGGGTAAACAGCGAGCGGCCACCGCATAAGCCGGCGACGGGAAATAATCCCCGCACTTTGGCACGGGTACTACATACCCGAGTGTTTTGGACCATCGGATGCTAAACATATGGCTCAGTGAGCGCGCCTGCGACTGCACCGACACTCACGTTGCACCTACGCGAATTTGTTTTCAGTCTCCCCGCTTAATACTTCACCAACAGCTGACCTCCTCTGAACCTCTTCGTCTACAGTCGGACACAACTCAAGAAGACAGCGGCTTTTCCCCGTCAAAGGACCCACTTCGGACCAATGGCGTAGGCGGATTCTCATGACCCTACTGGTGTGACAGAGAGCGGTAGATGAAAGGGGATATATAATCCCTTCCCTCCATGGTGGGGTAGAGACCCCTCTCTCCATTGTGGCGCCGCTGCCTGCGTTGTCACCCTAGCAGGCTCATGAGAATCGGCCGACGCCATCGGCTGCAAGGGGGCCCTTTGACGGGAAAAACCCGATGCGTTTTTGAGTTGTATCAGACTACAGTCGCATACTGTCTTCTTCGTTCGAGGTAACAACGAATGTATCTCCATTTCGCGCGGTTCCCCGACTGCCTTGACGACATCACACTGCAACATTATGCAAGGTCCCTTGCGTTAACAGTGCGCCCTTTATTCCGCTCGTTTGCCGGACTGCAAATCCAAACACTAAAGTAGTGAAAGCAAACGCCTGCAACTGATTCGGCATTTGCCAAGTGTGCTTCGCGTCGCACAGCTCTCGTCAATCCACTTGGTATCACGGTTGACATTCTGGTGAAGTACGTATATTATGCGCCTCGGTGAGGTGGCAAGTCATTTGGAATCAGCAGGCCACCCTATAACAGAGTGACTAGAAACGCCCCCGAATACCAGGCCTAACAACCCGTAAGAGATATAAAGAAGCACACTGCACCAGCCATTTCGCAAAGTTGTCAACGCGACACACGTAGCCTCGCTCCCACCCTCCTTTCCGCTTAATAAATCTGTGCCAGCTAAAACGCCGACAGGGCAACGCCCAGTGACGGGCTAAATACGCTGCACGAGCACGTCGTTGCGCAACGCACCGTTCGTCCATCGGGGAGTTCCTCGCAGTCAGACTGAAACAAGGTCGTCTAATTCGACGGCAAATACAACGGGCGCAGTCTTCCAGACCCGCCGTAAGGACCGGCTCGAGGGCGGAGGTCGTATCACGCAACGACGAGGCTGTTTATCACGGCGTGACGGACGCGTCCTTGCACAACACACGCTGGCTACTGTTTCCGTCCTCGCCAAGGCTCGTTTGCTGCGCCTGTGGCCGCGATAAGGGCTCCTCGTGAGCACAGCTGATGCAGCTTTCAGCCAGGACGCTGCCTCCAGTGCTTCCGGTCGACACGCGCGCGACCAGGAAGCCACGCGGTCGGTTCCCCGATAGCACTGCAGTACGAGTGCGGGACACTTTCACTGAGCAGCACGATTCCACGCCCTCATCGTTCGCTTCACTTGTTTCTCTCTCTTCGCTATCTTTCTTCACCCGCCGCGGTGGCTCAGTGGTTAGGGCGCTCGACTACTGATCCGGAGTTCCCGGGTTCGAACCCGACCGCGGCGGCTGCGTTTTTGTGGAGGAAAAACGCTAAGGCGCCCGTGTGCTGTGCGATGTCAGAGCACGTTAAAGATCCCCAGGTGGTCGAAATTATTCCGGAGCCCTCCACTACGGCACCTCCTTCTTCCTTTCTTCTTTCGATCCCTCATCCCTTCCCTTACGGCGCGGTTCAGGTGTCCGCCGATATGTGAGGCAGATACTGCGCCATTTCCTTTCCCTCAAAAACCAATTATTATTATTTTAATCTTTCTTCATCGTCCTTTCCGCGTCACGCTTGCCGAGTTCCTCTCGCTGATCTGCCAAACCACGAGAAATTGGTTTTGTCGTGAAAGGACGTCTCCGCAGACAGTTAAGTCTGCTGAAGAATACTATGGTTGGATACAAGTCAAGAAACAAGCCCCTTTTCCCCGTCAAAGGAGCCCCTTCCAGCCATTGGCGCCGGCCCATTCCCATAAACCTGCTAGCGCGAGTACCATGAAAATGCAGGGAGGGACCATTCCCTTTCATCTGAAACTCCTTGCATTGTCAGACATGCAAGCTCATTAGAATCGGACGACCCCACTGGCTCAAAGGGAGTCCTTTGACGGGGAAAAGCAACTTTTTTTTCTTGATTTGATCCGACTGCAACACTTCTTACGCAATTTTGTATCATTCAAATTCATTTCACAAACCCGAACCTAACTCAGCTCTCCTTCACAAAGCGGCTACGTTGACATGCGCGTCGTTGGCATGCGCCCCTCCCTGCATTTCCTTCGTCCAAAAGGGCAACTTTTCATTCCTTTTCTTTCCCTGGCTTAGCGGCCGGATTGCCTCAGTAACTCTCTTTACTAAACCTGAGACAAAAATTAAAGAAAAAAAGTCAGGAAAAAAAGAACGCTATACCGGAGGACACTAACGAATCCGGCTGTGTACGGCGGACATGGCGCAAGACCCGCAGAAAACAGTTTCGGCAATCCCGCGCAACGAAGCAGATCTAGAGACAGCGTTGAGCAAGAACGTTGCGCAAGGCCGCCGGGACTTGAATACGCAAACTTCTTTTGAAGAGTAACTGCGAAGCATCGTCCCTTGCACTTGGTGAGCCGTATATTCCGATTCAACCCAATTTAAGCTGACGCTAGAACGGTCATCAATGCAACTCAGCTATTACGCCAGCATTTTACGCTCTGTTTCCCATAAGTCCCTTCCAAGCAACATATATACGTATAGGCGCCGCCGCGACCGACGCATTTCACGCACAAGCCAAGCAAGGGTGGCGTGTCGAAATGCGAATCGCGCCTCTGCATTTTCTAGTATTTTTCAGATTTGAACGGTGCGGCGCTTCAGTTTCCAAAGCCGGTCACTACACTCTTAACACTAATACCTCTATATGGGAGTAAAAAAAAGGGAGTAAGCTGCCTCCTAGCGCCCTCTCTATTACAAAGAGGAGTGTACTCGAGGACAGCTTAGTCCCCTTTTTACTATACTTTCCGTTTAGATTGCACGGTATACCATATAATATGCATACCAGCATGAGCAAGAAAAGACAGAACGCCTATATAGAGACAAACCAAACAGCCCCCCCCCCCCCCCCCCCCTTACGTTTTCTCGGAGATGTGCAGCGACTGGAGAGACTGAGCAACTTACCCCGCACAAGCAACGAGGCATCTTTCTGCGTGCGGCAATGGGCTTAGAGGTTTTCTACGGCATAGGCTGTAACGTCACGGCAATGGCGAAGGGAGCAAATCCAATTAGATTTCGCCGCGGGGGTCGGGATGCAACGCCGCCTCTTGTCATCCTCCCTCCGTTCTTCTTACTACATTTCGTTCCGTTTCAAGCCGGCGCCCCTCGGGAAGAGGAGGCGGGGATAGGAACGCGCCTTGATCCTGGCGTATTACGTATCTTTCGACGGAATTATCCTCGATCTTACTGCTGGACTTTGAATCTCTTCGTCCCTCTCTCGGAAGGCGATGCATTCATTCTTTTTTTTTTTCCCCCTTCGGAATGAAGTCTCATCCCGGCAAAGTTTCATCGCGTTGCTGTGGATGTCATCTCGAGAAACGCCGCACCTTTTTTTTTCTCTCGCTCTTTTCTTGAAAATATGAAGGTTGCAGCTATAGAAGTCCACGCGGTTCGCAGATTGCGCAAGCAGAGCGCAGCACGTGACAGGCTGCCGCCTCCAGTTTCCAGACGCCCCACGGAGACACCCGGCTCCCTTCGTCAGACTGATTTTTTTTTTAATTGACAATCGTTGTTGTGCTTTTACTGCGCATGAGCGACTAACGCTATATCATGCGCCAACTGCAGTGTAGAATTTTTTGGCTTTGTAAGAAACCTCTAGAATGTATCTAAAACATCAGTTAGTTCAGATGCTTGGTTTTTATTAATGTAAAAACACAAGAAATGTTCAGTGTGTATTTTCTCCCACCATTAAAAAAGGGTGAAAAGGTACCAAATTGCATTTTGAGAGCGCTTTGCGTCGCGTCTCGCCCAGATGGGCGGAAGGAAGTTAGAACGCTGGATGCGCTGAGAAGTGCCTGCATGAAAAAAAAAAAAAAATTCGCCACATTTCCTACGTTAATAACGTGACTTCACGGGACTGGATGAACTCGGCATAGAAAAAGTGGAAAGCTGACAGGAAAAGGGCCGCGCTTCGCCTTCCAACTGTCCAGCTCTGACATCGCGTACTTGCATGCAGAAAGAAGGTGATCACAGAGGGAGGGGATAATTACTAACGCTAATGCCTTTCATACTTTACGCCTCGCAAAAATATGGACATTATTTTCGCTATACTCTCCGTGAAATTCAATTTTTTTCCCGGAATTTTCAATCCCTGTTTTGCGCACGAATATGAATACAAAGGGTGAAAACAGATGAGGCGACGACAACAAAGTAGCTAACTTCGCAGGGCTTAGCTCGTTCTCTAGTTGTCGGCATACGCAGGGAACGTAAAATGATTTATTTAATATTTAAGGATAAGTTTTAGGATTTACAGTAGATGTAGTAGCAATACGAAAAAGGAAGAGAAGCAACACAGTCTAAGATGCCCGCAGTTTAAAATATCATATCGCAGAGTCCCAGTTGTACCAACTCCGATCCATCGACAACGAAATTTAAGTATTACTCCACGTAACAAAATTCTCCCGTTAACGAAACTGTCCGAAGCTTCCGTACGCTTGGTAAGACTTAAGACTGAGTATTTCGGAAGTGAGCTGAGCACAAACAAACGCAACAAAAAAAATCGCCAGACTTAACATGAGTTCAAAACAAAACTATACCATTCGCCCATTGCAAATGAACACTCGTGATGCTGTCACGAATGAGAGAAGTTGTCAGGTTGCCCGAAGTAACAGAACCAATGCCCTCTACCTCCTTTTGCACTCATTGACCAGCAATTTGTTGACCTCAACGCAACACCCGCGACCAAGCAGCCCCCACACCTCTGTACCCCCTCTCTCCCTGACGCACTAAACAGCTCACCATGCGCTGCAGTCTCCCAGATGCCATACACTCAGTTACTCCCCTACACAAGCCGTGCATACGTAAGCAGCCGACTCGTTATCAGCCGCCCCTGTCGTGTCGTGTCCGCTCCGCGATGCGTGCCACCACGACACGGCCGAGTGACACGACCGCGGCTAAAGCGCAGGGGAGGAGGAGGAGGGAGGAACCGGGTCGCGTGCATGCCGTGTCACGAGAGGCAACCTGCGCAACACACACAGCGGCCCGACCGTGTCGCACGAGCTGCGCGGCCCGATCGAGAAAAACCGACCCCCACGACTTCGGGCGCGAGCATTCCCACGGTTCAGGGCGCGGCCGGCATTTCCTGGTTGCGCATCGCCGACATTTCGGGTGGGGGGTGCCAAGGGGCAGAACGAGCCTTCCTCTATCCCTCCATCGCTCCTCTTCGCCTTATTCCCAGGCACGCTTCCGTGTGTGCCTACATGCGCCTCGAGCGCCCCCTCCCCGCAAGCATGTATCTTCGCAAAACCATCGACGACGCCTCGAGCGAACAGCTCCTCCCCTCGATAATGGTGCGAAGTGAGATACTGCGAAGTGCGTTGAAGCACACGCCGGGCCCGAGATGGCCCTCAGATTGTAACAGCAGCGACGACGCTTTCGCCGAGTGTGCCGCGCGATATCATCGCCGACGAGCGGGGGAAACGCGGCGGCGGCCTCTTTTGCTGCCGACGCGCCATAGCAATATCAGGGGGTCGAAGCTCAAATCGCGTGTCAGCCCACGGTCGCGTCTCGCAACGCGACAGCGCAGCCAAAGCTCGCGACGATTACTAAAGCTGGTCACGATGCTTCGAAACTATTTTGAATCCGCGGTATAATGCAATTCCATCTATCATCGCCTCCTTATGGAATGGCTCTGTAACAATACTGGGAGTTGCGCGGCCCGTTCTTGACCCTCTTGTCTGCTTGGAAAAAGAAACAGACACGCAACGGCGGCTTTTCACGCATTTTAAAAGCTAGACCCCGCGTACTTGTAAGAGAAGGAGCGCCATCTCTCGGCGAATCGGGGCGTACGGGAGCGTGCGCCACAGCATCTTCCAACGGGTAATGCTTTACGGGGCCACCGGCACACCGTCGCCGTGCTATCGTGTGCAGGCACCTTCACGAGGCTGTGGCACGCATCGAGCGAACCAGTGACCGTCCGCGGCTATCGCGCCGTCACGCGGTGACAAAGAAGACGCGTGTTCGAGGTGTCCCGCTGCAACGTCCGCGATGGTTTTGCAACTCCGTAGCAGCGTTCCTAGCTGCCCTGCCTGCGGGGGAGGTCGTCGGCAAGTCACGCGCACGAGCCACTGTCGCAAGGCGCGTACGTCCTGTCGCCAGCGGGGTTGTTGCGAATAAACGCTCGACTAATGCGCTGCTCCTCAGCACCGCGGGAGCCGGGAAGTGGGCTCCTAATTACAGCCGCTGAGAGACATTACAACGCCTTAGCCAACACAAAGTGATTGCCGTAGAGGGAAGGCAGTTAGCGCTTACTTGGCAGTTAAATGCCAGCACGTACGACGCCAGCGCTTAATGCGGAGGATGACGATGTGATTGGTTAGGTAGAGACAGCTGCTGATAGCGGACGTGAGTTGACGAGCTTCCTCGAAACGTACACGGGCATCTTCTCGGAGACCCATCTTTAATCCAGCATGCGGTCGATACTGCGCCGGTCAGCGCGCCTTTGTGGAGTGCCGTATTCGGATGCTTAGGCAAATGCGGCCGCGGAACACAGTGTCTCGAGACTGACCGAACGTGTAGACTGCCCGCGCGTAGACATCTGCAGCTCGGCGCGTTCATCGGTCCGACACAATCTTTTATTTACGCAAGCGATATCGTGCAAGCGTAATTACAGAGTCGGCGTCGGTGACTTTAGACCACGTGTACCCGCAGCAAAAAAAAAAAAAAAACATCCCAGTTAGTCTTTTCCATAGAGTTTCTTAATATTAACTAGAGGGAAAGCTGGCGGGAGTTTGCATGGAGCATCCTCGAGACCATCTGTACCACCATGGGCGCTCTAAGCATCATGGGGCGGAGAGCTACCGACTGCAGAACCACAACTTTTGGCCAAGAATTAATAAAAAAACAAACGTTGTTCGATAATCAAGAACACCCTAAACGTCAATATCATGTCTATAAATTGCAACAAACGAGCAGAACAGCATCTAAATATAAAGTTTGCCCAAAATAAGCGATGGCTTGCTCACCTATTGGCCAAGTATTGCAGACAACAAAAGCCAACATTTCGTGCTTAACAGGCGCACTTTTAAAAATAAATATGTTTGTAAAAAATATGCTGTTGCTTGAACACTTTAAGAGGTTTTTTTTTTTTTTAATGGCACTTCGGAAACCAAAAACCTTTTATTGGCGTCCTGTGCTGTTGCGTTTTCACTACTATGGCTTTTGCGCACTACGTTTGCGCCAAAGTCGTCTGCGTCGCGGACGGAACGGGCCATCTCTCTGTTCCTGAAAAAAAAAAACAAAAAAAAACCGACAGCCCCGCACCAAGTAGCTCAGCCCCCATGATGCTTTGAGCGCCCATGGGGGCTGAGGTGCAGCGCCGCCAGCTTTTCCTCTTGTTAATCGTGAGAAACTCTGGTCTTCTCTGATGGCCGCTTATTTCTGCGCATTTCATTATTTATTCAATTGCTCACTTATGCCTTACTCGACGCAGTGGTGTCCTGACTTCTTAGAAAAACAAAAATTGTCAGCAGTTATCGCGTACAACCCTCTGCTCACTAAATCGTAAATTGCGAGGCCATGTGTTCACTTATACCTCTGCGTTGAAGGCAGGCTGTCCCAGCATTTATCCTGCATTCTTTTTCTCCACATTCTTCCCAGTTCTGCACTCCGTTGCCAACATTTACAGGAGTTCACGTTAAACCATGTCCAGCAATGCAGTTTACGCAACGGGCTGCCCCTTTACACAAACAAGTTTAGAGACTCTCTATTCACTCATCTCCCCATAACCGAAGCAACCAGTTTTTCCGGCCGTACTGGCAACCTTAAAAGACATCGTACACTCTAAACAGAAAGGAGTAAAAAGGGAGTAAGATGCCTCTTTGTTCCCATACGGGCGTATTCGTGTTTAGAGTACACAGAGCTCACGCAGACTCGTCTCGCGCCGACTCGGTTACATCAATGCGACAGAAGTCGACTCCAGTCCTCTTTTTGAGGGAGAGAGCAGGTTTCGAGAAGGAGTTAAAGGCGTGACTCGTCCTCAACTCTGTTCCTCCACGTTTTGGCACTTTCCATAAAAAA
This sequence comes from Amblyomma americanum, assembly GCA_030143305.2. Classification (NCBI taxonomy): domain Eukaryota; kingdom Metazoa; phylum Arthropoda; class Arachnida; order Ixodida; family Ixodidae; genus Amblyomma; species Amblyomma americanum. The sequence goes on from JARKHS020034196.1 coordinate 90,234, forward strand.
AATAAAGGACTGGAGTAGACTTCCGTCGCATTCATGTAAACGCGGCTTATATGCTCTGCCCTGCGAGTTCCCACTGCGCCATGCATCACACTTTAAAAGAACGGCCGAAGAACGAATAAAGAGCCGGCCTTCCTTCGCCCACGTCCACGCAGAGAAGCCGTAAAAACAAAACAAAACAATAAAAGGAGCCTGTTGAGTATCGCCACCATCCAGCGAGCTGTGTGCGCACCAGGGCGCGTAACGCTGAAAACCGCCGAAGCGGACGTAAAAGAGGATCGATGCACACAGCGCGCGCACACACGATGGCTGCGGCAGCGGCCGGGCACAGGCCGTTAACTTTAAGCGGCGGCCGGGCGAGACAAAGCAGCGGATGCGCACTCCGCTGCATCTGTGTGCGTGGAAAAACACTGATTCGCAACCCCCCCCCCCCCCCTTCCAAAAGTGCAGGGGCTATGTGTGCAGCCCGGCGCACACGCGCACCAAAGCGGAGCAGCAGCTCGGCGCGATTTGAAAGCGCGCACAGGTGACAACATTCCCACCCAGGGTGCGCAACGCGAACGAGTGCGACGTTTCAATCGCAGAGAACGCGTCGTTCCGTCGAAGTCGCAAACGTATACAAGGGGCATACGCGACGATAGAGAACGGTGTGCATGATCTCGTTGAAAACGCAGCCACGCCGACGGCGCGCGATGACAACAGCAATGCATTCACTTAGCTCTATACGTATACCCGGTCTATACGAAAAATAGAGATTTAGCGTACCGCAGACATATTACGAGCGGAGATATAAACCGGTTTTGCGTACGGGAGCTGCGTACCGGAGACATATTACGAGCGGAGATATAAACCGGTTTTGCGTACGGGAGCTGCGTACCGGAGACACATTACGAGCGGAGATATAAACCGGTTTTGCGTACGGGAGCTGCGTACCGGAGACATATTACGAGCGGAGATATAAACCGGTTTTGCGCACGGGAGCTGGGTACCGGAGACATATTACGAGCGGATATATAAACCGGTTTTGCGTACGGGAGCTGCGTACCGGAGACACATTACGAGCGGAGATATAAACCGGTTTTGCGTACGGGAGCTGCGTACCGGAGACACATTACGAGCGGAGCTATAAACCGGTTTTGCGTACGGGAATTGCGTACCGGAGACATATTACGAGCGGAGATATAAACCGGTTTTGCGTACGGGAGCTGCGTACCGGAGACATATTACGAGCGGAGATATAAACCGGTTTTGCGCACGGGAGCTGGGTACCGGAGACATATTACGAGCGGATATATAAACCGGTTTTGCGTACGGGAGCTGCGTACAGGAGACATTACGAGCGGAGATATAAACCGGTTTTACGTACGGGAGCTGCGCATGCGCAGTGGCACGAGCGCAGCCGGGTAGGGCCACTGCGTGTGCGCAAATGGCGTACGTAAAACAGGTATACGTCTACGCTAGTACGTCTCCGGTATGGTACATCTCTCTAATATTAAGCAAGAGTTTACACGCTGGCTGAAGACGCAGCACACCGGCTATTGTCACATACATCGAAACAGAGAGCTGGCCTAATTTGATCAGGTTCGTGATGACTGTGCAGAATGGACAAGGTACGGTGACAAATAGCCACGTTGAAGAAAATACGCGAGCGCTGTGCACTAGGCGAAAGTCTGCCTGTACCAGAACCAATCATGACGACTGACTCGGCGCTTACGCGTGTCCTCTGTGTACACGTGCCCCCTCTTCGTCATTACGCATGCAACGACAGAGCGTCCGGGTCCAGCTTTAATTCCGAACCCTTCGAGCTCGAGCGCATCCCGCTCTGTTCCACCTGTTTCGTTTCTTTTCCCGCAAGCTGGGACGCGCACAGCGCCGAACCACTTTCGCGAGTGACGTCTACCGCATAGGTGGCGACATGGGGCAAGCCCTCTCCGTATATTCGCTACACATGTGGACACACACACAGCTAGGCTGCAGCCTCGCGTCAGCTGCTGCGCAAACAACCGACTTTACTTCGAACGCGCCTTTCATGGAGCGGCCGGATCAAGCGAGACGATCCAGCGCCGTATACAGTCAGCTGTGCGCGCACCCCCGACACACACCGAGAATGCGCAAACAGCTGCGGTCGCGCGGAGCCTCTCGCGCTATAGAGTGCCGCATATCGGAGGCGATGAGTGTCGCGTTTTGTAAAGCCCGAAACGCGCCGACCGCGACCCTGTCGCTTTCAATTCAACCCGCAAGCGGACAGACACCGCCTTCGATTCAGCACCGCAACATGCAAGAGTGCGCATCCGTCCGAGAGGTGGTTTGAGTTGAATTCAACTCATAAAAATGGTCTATAGACAGTCTATAGACTTATGGACTTTATTGCCTTCCTATAGCTATTTCTTTTTGTCTACTCATATAGTCTTTAAACTGTCTATAGACAAAAGTCTACCAAGAGTGCATACGGTTATAAAACTATATACAGATTGTCTACAAACTGTCTACAGGATTTGTTGGACAGTCTATGGACAGTCTATAGACTGTCTAAAGAAATTTTTGTAAGGGAAAAAGGGCCTCGAAGTTCGGAATGATTGGAATAAAAAGGCGTTCACGGTTCGCCCGTATTGTTTGTCCCTTTTCTCGCGTCGTCTCAGCGAATGCATACCACGCATTAGTAAAAAAAAAAAAGCACAATCTGCTGCCTTATTTTCGTCGGAGCCGCATCGCATCATTTGGACCTGAGCGACCGTCAGAAACGATCCGAACGTTTGGGACCTGCTTGCGGCGGCAAGTCTGCATCGGTATAGAAAAGGAAACATAATAAAAAGGGCAGAAAAGAAAGGCAGCTAGGCCGCGCTTGTGACAGGCCGGCATCATCAATTACCGCACAGCAGACGCCGCGTCGAAGGGACTAACGACAGGGAGGGAACCGGTAACAAGCAACGGTATGCGGATAGTTAGAGTTGTTGGAACGGGACATTAACCCCAGTTTTCCCACTACCTCGCGCGTCGCTAAACGTTAGCGACGACCCTCATACAAAGGTGCCGCGACTCTTACCGCAGAAACGCCTTACCCCAACCCCATTTCTCTCTTCAACTCCATCCCCGATGGAAATATCAGCCCAAACCAAAAGGCAGGCTACGAAAGGAATTACTCGGTAAAACTCAAATGACACTCGGCAGAGCTCGTCCCGCAATATAGCCTCAATAGTGAAAGCGGCGAGCAAGCCTAACGTGCCATTAGTCCCCTGAGAGGACAAAATGACCACACTCGCTGCGCTTTCACGTGTAATTAACTGTTTCCGTATCACTGACATTCAATAGCGCCAGCATCCCCGCGGTGAGGCTTTTCGGAAAGAGGCATGGAGAACGACACCTTGGCATGAATTGCCATCCTGTTTTTGTTCTATTCCTTCCCGATGAACAGCCGCGTCAGAATTTTTGGGATCAGAGAAAATGACGCCTCTCCTTTTCTTCCAGAAATCAAGCGGGTTCCTTATGGACAGGAGACCAATCCGATTCGTGCATCGTATTCGTCTTCCCTCTGTCGTGCCTGCAGGCAAACGCATTTCTCAAATTTATGATATTTTTCTTCACATCCTCGTCATTCGGCCACACATCTCCCCGCGTTGTGTCCCAGCAAAGAGGAAGAAGCCCACGCACCAGGAAACGGTTTCGTTTTAGGCGGGTTTGACGTCCCAAAGCGACTCAGGCTATGAGTGACGCCGTAGTGAAGGGCTCCGGAAATTTAGACCACCTGGGGTTCTTCAACGTGCACTGACACCGCACAGTACACGGGCCTCTCGAATTTCGCCTCCATCGAAATTCGACCGCCGCGGCCGGGACCGAACCCGCGTCTTTCGGGCCAGCAGCCGAGCGCCGTAACCACTGAGCCACCGCGGCGGCTCGCACCAGGAAACGGCAAACCTGTAAATCTCACGCGTAAACAAGCGAATGCAGACATCCATCAAGGCATGCCCCCCTCGCTGCACCTTTCTGAGGCCCGCAAGTCACCATGAAACCGATCCAAGCTCGAGCGCAATGGGCCGTCGGGCCCTTTGACGTCAGTCACCGCCAGCGAAGATGAAAAAGACCAATCTGAACGACAACAATTTGTTGCGCACACAGCCTGTCTTTCTGACGCTCGTCTCGTCGCGCCTCCAGTTCTCGCCGGTTTCAGCACCTCGGCGGCAGCTGCAGAAGGCGGTGAAAAGGGCGTCAAAAGGGGGGCAGGATCGAAAGCTTTCAGTTGACAAAAAGCTGCGAGCTCAGGGGAAAAAGGTGACGGCCAAACCGCCTCGGGCCGGATGGAACGAGCGAGCAGCGGACACGCGACGATGCTTCGGCGCAAAAGCACCCACGTTGGCTTGACGTGTCCCGCGGGTGCCAATTTAGCGCGAAACACGAGCGCGCGGAGCGGCCCGCAGAGCAGCAGCCGGAGGCGACGCGGGCGCCCGGATATGAAGGCGTTGGAAAAAGGAAGCTCCACAGCGTGGAAAAATGTCCGTGTAGAGAGAAACTGGGGATATAGTGTAATGCGAAGCGGGGAGGGGGCACAAAGGAGACAGATATGCACGCGCCTGGCTTAAAACCCGGGTTCCATGCACAGAGCGCAACGGCGAATGCGTCAGCACGATTTTCAAAGCAGCGTACTGGCGTTCAGCAGCGCCACTTGCGGCGGAGGAGGAGGAAGAGGATTCGGGACGATTTTGAGGGCTTTGTTCACGGCGCCGTTCGTTCCTGGAATAATTAAAGCGCGCTGGCAGAGCTCCGCAAAAAACAGTTTGCGTTGTAGACGGTATACAGGTGCTATAGAGGCGGTCGATACGGAGACGAAGCGGGCGGCGGAGATTAAACCGAGGCTCAACCGATTCGCGAAATTCAAACAACGCCCCACCCTCCGCAGCGCACGTTTTAATTTCAACCCTTTCATTCCCCTAAAACCAGGGGAAAAGAGAGAGGAGTATGGCTTTGCTCTCGTTCGGCCGCTGCTCTTCCCTTATCTTTTCTCCATTTCAAGAAACTTTTAAACTTTTAAACAAAAAGCAAGCTTCGTCTATAGGACTGACGGCGCGCAAAGTGATGGGACAGAAGCCTGCTTCTTTCTTATTTTAGATAATATCAACTGACGCTTTTGTGAACATGCTCTCCTGCTGGTCACCTCCACAGGTTTGGCAACGAGCGAGTGATATCGGCGACATGACAGAACAGGTTTCTAGCCTCATTTTGCCCAGATTCAGTAGACTTCAAGTATGCGCTTGCATCCACTTTGCAGACAAAGGAAACAACAGTGTTCAAAAGGACGGCGCCAATTTTGACCCGTGCCCCTGGTTATACCCTACCATCAGCCACAAGCACCAAGCTACGCTAACAAAAATGTCGACCAAGTTTCGACCAAAGTGTCGACCAAGATGGAACCCTTCCAGCTAAGCTGGCATACGCCTCCTCCCAGCCATTACTGAAACGTATTCGCTATCTATCGTCATCACAGCTGACTGAGGTTTCCCCCATTCCTTTACATCTTCCATCCAGCCAGTTTAACGGCACGGCCACAGTTTCGAACAGGTGTAATAATTATACGACTTTTTTTTACTCATTAGAGAACTGCGAAGCGGCAGACAACCGTTACCAAGGAGAAGGCGGACAGAAAGGCAGAAAGCCACCGTTGGAAGAGGGTTTACAGAACGAGTGGACGCGCACCGCTCGTACAACAAAGGAGCGCGGCGGGTACCCCGGAAGCCCTTTTTTTTTCTTTTACGAGAAGAGGGGCCGCGGAATAGACGAAAACTGTTTTCGCAGACGCGTTGATCGTTATTTAACGAGCGAAGCCGGCGACGCGTCCTAGTCACGGGCGCACAAATGTCTCGCCCTCACGGGGCCTCGAGTTGAACAGCCTTTGCTTTCCTCTCCCCCCCATCTTTTTTTCTTTAATCTCCTTCTTCGTCCATTTTCGGCTGCCGTGCTCTTCCGCCCTACCTGAGAAACAACTTAATCCAATGAGAGGAGCTCGGGAAGAGACAGGGAAACAATAATCCGCGCTGTTGTGTTCCCCCCCCCCCTTTTTTTCTACCTCCAACTTGTTTTTACTTTTTCTTTCTTAGCCAGGAGTAGCCTCGAAGGGCGTGCAGCGGAAGGGTGCGGGTACACGGCCGGTTTCGTTGTAATCCGGCAGCCGAAACGGCCGCTGCCCCATCGTCGCGCGATGCGCAACAACGCCTACGTTCCGTCTCAGCCAATTCGGTGCAGTACTGCGGACGCTGCACCCTCGCCACGTCCCTGCGCGCCGCCCACTGCTGCTTCTCATCCTCTGCCATGTGCTTTCCTTTTTTTTTTCATAAACTGGGAGACCCTGTACACTGCACCCAGAGAACAATGAAAATGCGTCTGAAGCGACACTGCTGCGTTTTTCCCCTTCGTTAAGAAAAATAGAATCGAAACTGTGCGAGCCGTTTTAACCAAAGACGAGGCACGCCAAAGCTTTCCGCATCGTGCGTAAAATAAACTTTACTTTTAGTTCATGGGGGTTTAACGTCCCAAAGCGACTCAGGCTATGAGGCACGCCGTAGTGAAAGGCTCCGGGAATTTCGACCACCGGGGGTTCTTTAACGTGCACTGACATCGCGCAGTATAACAAACAAACAACGTCGGGAGAACAGACTTGGCACATATACCGCCGACTGTGCCGCATATACGACATATACCACGTGTCTCGTCGCATTACAGCGCCCAAATTGGCGCTTGTAAGTTTCGCAGCGAGCCGAATGATAAAGGCGCACCACTCCATTGCGCGCATTCACTGCATGCATACTGAGCGCAACTACGGAGGGTACAGGCAGATCTGAGCCTCGCAAAGCGTGACGGGGGGGGGGGGGGGGGGGGGATTACACCAGTGCCACCGCGGCGCGCAGTCAGCCCGGATCCGCGTCAGTCAGTAGCAGCGGCGCGCACGCATAAACGCCGCGGAGAAAGCGCGAAAACGCGGGCGGAAGCGAAATTAAAAAAAGAAAAATAAAGAGGAGAAAAACCACGAAAAGTGGCCCATAAAGGCAGGGCACGAAGCAAGAGAAGCGGGGCTCGGCGGTTTCCCAAATCCGAGCCACAATAACGACGCGTGCTGGGAGAGAGAGAGAGAAAGAGGAGCACGCAGGCAGCAGTGGAGCAGAGATTGCGGAAGGTGCCGCTATTTTTTTTTTTTTGCTTTTCTTTCTTGCTTCCCTTCTTTGACCTCTCGCATGGTGCGCAGTTCGGGCACGCGCGCCCTCTACCCTTCTTTATTATTCTTGCCAGACGAATCTCACGACGCACGCATTGCGGAAGAAAAAAAAAAACTGCTGCTGCTAAGAATGCCGAACTATACAGTCGGATACAACTCAAGCCCAGCAGTAAGCTCCGCCCACATTCAGGACTCCCGCACGGGATTCACCAAGGACAAAAAGGTTCTCAGTTAAAACTTTTCTTGTTACCTAAACAGGAAGCTCATCACACGAAAAAATTACAAGCTCTAGAATTCTGATACCTGGCTTGTTTAATAAGGTGAAGGATTAAAAACCTGATTTCGTTTACTGCAGTGATTGGCTAGCGCATGCAGTAAGTGATACAGGACGCCGCGGACCGTGGCCCAATTGGCGGCTTTTTCAGTTGCATCCTACGATAGGATGCCTCGATCTAAGCCTGCCAAATAATGTTCGGACATACTCAAATGAGGACGAATAAACCGATGAGAAAATGAAGCTGGCAGCTGGGACTAGTATCACCGAAGACTAAGCTTTTATAAGCTAGAAGCAGGTTTAAAAACATTAAATGCAGGTGTCGTTAGCATCGGCTTTTTCACTAGCAATCTGCAGAGACCGTCAACAACGCCCGAGCAACATACTCTATGGCAGTTGGTGGCAACCAAATCAGCACCCGCTCTTCGTGGCCGTGACAAGAGTGGGGCTCACACACACTCACACAGGTGCCTCGAGCAATGTGCACATGAAGGGCATTTTATAAAGGACTTGTTTCAATCAATCAATCAATCAATCAATCAATCAGTCAATCAGAGTCCACGTGCCGTACTCTCTTCACTCCTATACTGGTGGTGAGCCATGAAGCCGTCGTGACACAAGGATCCTCAGAACAATTCATACGTTCGGTTGTGCAAACGCCCCAAATTCCTTCAACTGTGCCGCACTAATGTCATAAAACATTTGCAGTCCAGCCCTAGCCCTACACGCAGACGTACGCTGAGCAAAACTTCACACAATATTTTCTTTTTTCAGCAAAAATCCCTTGTGTGCCTCTTTCTAGCTGCGTTATGTTTGTTTGCCAGCAAGAGGCGCATCTGTTGTTGAGAAATTCTGATTTAAGTATTGAAAAAAATTTTCTCTCCACTCGATTCAAACTCGTGGTGTCAAGACCATAATAGAAAGACACTAAATGATCAACGAGTGGATGGATGGAAACAACTTTTATTAGACGAAAAAAAAATCTTCCAGGTGCATGGTC